>OVAO01000287.1:5116-23909 GCA_900406285.1 Biscutella auriculata
ACAAATGTTCTTCATAGTTATATTTTTCGTCAATTAACATGATTTTAGTTATACCTATATTATTAATTGTTTATTGTAGTTATATTTTTGTTTTATCCACCTTAGAATGTCACCATTACGTGATTACTGGAAAAATTCGTTGAAATCATCATTTCATAGATTAATCCAGCATAATGTAGTCATTAGTAAGGAAGTCTTCTTGGAAATACATTGAAATGTTAAAGACTAATTCTGAATCAATTTGTTTTCTTGGAAATTCATTGAAATGTTAAAGACTTTCACACATGTAAATAACTTTTATACATTTATACATGGACCTAACTTTCATATATGTTATAAAGGTTGAATACTAATTAATTTTCATAAAATCCAAATTATAATACTAACTAGTGGTAGTAACCCTAAGTATTCCACAGTTTTACAAAAAATTGAGTACAAAATTGAATTAAAATCAGTAGTAACCCAAAGTATTCCATAGTTCTACCAATAATCGAGTACTTTCATAAAATCAAAAGCAGTAGTAACCCAAAGTATTCCATAGTTTTACAAAATTCGAGTNTGAGTACATAATTTTACAGTACAATATTAGAAAAGAACACAATCATTCACTTGGAAAACTATTCCTTCCAAACAACAACCAATTGAAACCGAAATTTTGCCTTCGTCTCCTTTTGTTGTCTGTCCGCCTACGCCGTTCTCCGACAGAGGGCTTCCTCTTATCCCGTTTCTTTCCCATCTTCGTGTCGCGATCCGGAGGTATGATCTTAATCTCTTTAACATAATCTAGTACAATCCAATCACACGGGTCCGGCACATAATAAATGGTCTTTTCATACGCTAGTGTCCAAAGTTCTGTCCAGTTACATTTTGAGCACAACTCATGATACTTTACGGGACCTTCACGGCGACGGTCGGGATCCGATTGACAGAAATGTAAATATGATGCAAGACCGTGGAGACAAGGATACTTTTCATAATCATAAAACCTACATGTACAACTCTTAGCCCGCAAGTTCACAACATAATTTTTCCCATACTCACTATCTGTTACCTCGAACTCGAGGTCGTAACTGTTAAGCTCACGCACCGGTGTTTTCTCAGCTTTTGGCCATAACTTGTGAAGGTGGTTCTCGATAAGTGGAACCAGTTTGGTATCACTCGGTCCAGATACAGAATCCTTCCGATGTTCGTTAAACCAATCAGATTTTTTTTTTGTTATTATTGTATCCAACATTGGTATTAAGGCATACCTCTTCGCATCCTTAAACACGCTATTCATCGACTCCACGCTGTTGCTAGTGTCCAAGTTATACCTGTTACATGGAAAAAAAACTCTTGCCCAAGTGTCTTTCTCAATCTGCTCCACATACTTGAATGCCGACGGATATCTCACTTTAAAGGATGCGTAAGCAGACTCGAACTCATCCATGGTGTAACACCTAGCTAACTCCATAAATCTCCATCCCACTACGACTTTGTTGGTGTTAGAAGCATGTCCTCTTACGTTCTTGGACAAATGCCATATACAATGGCCATGGTGAGCTCGTGGAAACACAGTAGTGATCGCCGTGATGAGGCTGTAGTTCATATCGCTCATAAAAACTATGTCATCCGAGTCAGCTTGAGCATCTCGAAATATCATGTCCAGCTAGCTTTATTCTCCCCGTCTAGTACAACAATAACAATGGGATAATGGTGACGATTCAGATCTTGAGCTTTAGCAAATACTAGTACACCACTATACCCATTCTTCAAAAAAGTAGCATCGACAACTATCACTTTTCTCATAACCCCAATCCCTTCAATCCAAGCTCCCAACGCTATAAAGAGGTACTTGAACTTACCCACCTCATCCAACTTCAAATTTGTTTTTGTTTCTTCATTTGCCTCCTCTAACATGTACAAGTAGCTAGGAAGCATCTTTTAGTTGTCTTCTGAATTACCACGCAAGTGACTAATGGCTAGATTTTTTCCCTCTCAATGCTGTGGAGTAGGATACTTTTACCCCATATTTCAACTGTAAGCGCTCTATGATATCTCTAGGAGCGGGAGTTCTCACTTTTCCAGGATATTCCTCGTTCAAAAAATATGCAACGAATTCTGCTGAGCCTCTCCTCTTGCTGTTGCAGTTTTCGCTTTGACTAGTCTGAGAACATGTATGCACCCCATTGTAGCTCCTAATAGAAAATAGTTCGGTATTAGGAATCCTTGCAGCTCTCAATCCCCATTTACAGCTTGCTACACAACATTTAACCACCAAACGTTTGCGATCCGACTTTTCCGTTACATAACGAAAACATTTACCAAATGCGACTCTATCGACCATCTCTTGAACTGCTTTCTTGGATGGCAATTCTTGAAACTTTTTAGACCCAATCCATCTTCCCATTCCTCTATAACCTGACTACATTTTTCTGCATCTGGTTGTTCGATATACTTAATGCTTGCATCCGCATCCATATCCACACTTGCATTCGCCTCAGTTGCGATGTCTGTCTCCATACAATCATCTCCTATTATATCCTCATCAACCCACTTTCATCATTATTCACCTCCTCCAACACGTCGTAGTTCAAACGAATCGAACTTATGCCCGCCCTTGACAATTTCTCTATCTGATCTGATCTACTCGTCTCCTCCACTATCAACAGAGATCTACGGTTATCTCTATCAACGAACGTTAGATAAACAAGAAAATCCTCATCATCACAAATACTTAGTTGTTCATCGCATCCTACAACCAAATGCGTGTAACTCAATGACAGTTTTACTTTGTTTTCGTCTAACACAAGCTTTTTGTACAACTTTTCTTCCATAACTGTCATACTTATATCCTCCTCTATGCCCTTCAAGATTACACTATACATGCAACCTTTAAATTTGAAATATACGCTCACGTGTTTCGCCATTGTATCCTGCAAAACAAGAAAAAACAAGAAGATGACGTTCTGGTTATACTAAGTTCTACCTAGTATTATAAACAATATAGTTTTCAGTTCTACTAGTTATACTAAGTTTTACCTACCATTAGTTCTACCAGTTATACGAAGTTTTACTTATCCAGTAGAGGTTTTAGATATGGAAATCGAGACAACTCAATCGAGGATCCCACAAATTCAACCAAATTATTTAGAGAGCATGTATATAGACAATCAATCAATGTGCACCCAAATGAATTGAGAGAATATTAATTGCGCAAATCAATTACCAATCAATTACCCTTTTTCGACTTCCTCTGCAGAATCTTCGAGGTCCGACGGCGAGGAGATGCCACGCGGAGATTATCTGGGACGGATAGGACGAAATGCGCGGCGGAGAGGAGACCTCGAGCTCCAGAGGCTAGCTCGACGACGCAGGGGAGCAGGGGAGGAGCGAGCGAATTTTTTTGTTTTTTTCGATTCAATCCAATTGAATTGAATTGATTCAATTCTTCAACCCAATCCGGATTTCAAACCAATCGAACCATAACTCTCAAAACCAATTCAATTTCTCTTCAACATTTGAGGGGCATTTTCGTCCCATTACATTTTATTAATGAAATGAGGGCATAGGGGATTACTAGAGCCCATAGGAGAATGTAATACCCATTTTTAAGGGCTCTGGAGGAGACTTCAGCTTGACATGGTTTTTTGTATATATTTTATGTCTTTATTTAATTTTCATCACTTAGGATTTATTTTAGATGCATATTTGTTTTAGTTTGCATTTTTTATGATTTATGAGACTTAATTCTTAGATTACATGTTTGTATAGTCTTAGAATAGCTTTTGCAGATTTCATGTGATTAAGCATGATCCGGACCAATATAGAAGAGAATAGGAGGTTGGCAAACAACTTTATGAGCCATGATGGTAGATATGGTGATAATGTTGACTGATAGAACCAACTTCAAATTGGTATTTGAACTAGACAGTTCGTACCACTCGATGTTGTGTCCCTTCCAACTGATACCACCAACACTCTACAAGGACCACACCACCGATCAACACCATATACATAAAGAGACAATTAGTGACCATTATATCGATCAATGTCACCACAAAAGGTGGCCTGATGTTGGTCATAGCAGTACAAGTATTGATGCCACAAACTATTGGGAAATGCTCGAGCTACATGCACGCGATATCGATCGCCACCACTACTAGGATGGCCACTATCAATATCCTTATAAAAATAAATTTTATTTTAAAAATTGATTTTTCCGGGGTAAACCAACATTTTTAAATTTTTTTTTTTTTAAAGGATTTTAGATCTAATTTTGAAAGGAGGTTCAACATTTCTTTCAATTTTATGCCTCTTTGCTTCATATTGAATGAAAAAATTTCATTGACTAATAATAGAATATTTCTTCTTCTATCTCTCTTTCTTATATCTTGATGATGAAATTCTCTCCATCTATGATTGTTGTGTTGATTAATATCATATATGAGTAGTTCTCCGTATCAGATTGAAGTTTTGTCAGATTAGGTTGATTAGATGATGGAAGTTTGATACCATTATGATAGATCTTGTGGAATCTCCTAGATAGATTGAACATAATGTTAGATTGAACTTGATAATTAGAATCTAGGTAATAAGTAGATTTGAATCTAACAAATGTGATGTAGAAATCGGAAAAAAAGATAAATCTTTCTATTTCCAAAAAATAAACTAGATTAATAAAAAATAGCTAAACTATTAAAAAAAAAGTAAATCTCTGTTCCAAACGAACAATTTTGAGTTTCACTCTTATTTTCTAACCTTCTCAAATTTTTCGTTATTTCTCAATTACAATTGCTCTCTTTTTACCGCAAAATTTGTTTTTTTACTTCTTTGAAAAGTTCAAACAAAGACAGATTGATAAAATACAAAACTCATAAAATCTATAAACCTCTGTCTTATAATTAAAGGAAAAATGATTAGTAGCTTGAATGACATATTCAACCTTTAACCATTGAACTTGGGAATATAATACTAAAGTACAATTACAAAATTTCAAATTCTTATTGGTGTGGACATGCTATACAAAGAATTCAATAATATAAGATATGAGAATAACAATAAATCATCTCCCATGAAAAAAATAAAAATTAAGAAGACTATCAGTGAACAAAAAAATATGATATCTGGTGGATTTTTATTTGTCTTAGATGATTTTTGTGTGACTGCAGCAATAATTTTTTTTTTTTTTTTATTGTTTAGAAAACTTATTATGTTGTTAGTGAATAATATTGTTAATGTGGTTTTAGTTGTCTTATACTAAAGGTTTTTATAATACTATTTAATTGTGTCCAAGAAAATAATGAGAAATAGGTAAATAAGAATATTTTGGATAATCAAAGATAATAATGAGACACGAGTAAATATGTGATCGAACATGGTAAAATAAATTTGAGATGTGATTAATTTGATTTTACAGTTGAATGTAATCGCACAATTAAATATTTTCAGATAAGATTTTATTGGTATATATATTTTTGATTATCAGCTAAAATAAATTATTTATTAATAATTTAAGAAAAAAAACAAAAGTAAAAAATACGGTGAACATGAATCAAACACACAATCTTCAGATCTTCGATATAAGACTCTCTCAATTGAATAATCATTAAATAAAAATTTGTGTCTATCAGTTAAAGGTTTTATATAAAATGTATATATAATATAGGTGAAAAACGGTGGTATGATTTGAAGGCGGTGGAAGAATAAGATCCTTGAATTCTATTTCGAATCAAGACAATAAACACCTAGAATTGATCAGATGAAGACCAAACTAAAGATGAAACAAGAAGTCCTAAGATAAACTACTTGAGCAGGAAGATATACACACAAGTCTGAGAATGATGATGACGTAGACCTCCTATGAAATATATGTATTTGGATGAATTTTATGTGTTTGATTTACGTTGTTGGCTATTTTTTAATTAATATATATATGAATAATGTTATTAATAGGTAATTTTCAGTTTTTTATTATTTGTTTTCCTCATTTATATGAAATCTTTATTATTATTGACGAAATAATGATTATTAAATTCTAATATTGTATTGGAAATTTATTTGGTGTAGGAAATTATATTTTGAATCTTTGCTAAAATATATAATATTATTGAATAGAATTTATAATAGACTTAAATTAAATAAATGAGAAATAATTTTTGAATATTTATTAGGTCTTATTAATTCTACTTAAAACCCAAAACCACTAATTCTTAACAATATGTAACACATATCTTCAAATATTCTATTCATAATTATATTTAAAGCCCTCAGTTTCAAATCAAAATGTAACATGAGTCTTTCAAATGAACATTAATTCTATTTAAAGTCATGACCATTAATTCTTCACAATATGTAACCTACATCTTCAAATCCTCTATTCAAAATTATATTCGTAAATAAATATTTTCTTTTTCTCTTATATATAAATATTTAAATTATAATAACCTAATTATTTGGTCCTAAATCAAGCTTACGAGTTGTAATTTAACAATGAAACATATTTACTTATTTATAGGATTGATTTATGTTTTCCTTTTAACTTCTTAAGCGATATGATACTTTTAAAGATGATTTTATTGAATATTTTATACCTACTTCAAAAAATATATTTGAATCCAATAAAGTATACTTAAATATTAAGTTTAAATTACTCTAAGTTTCTAAAATAAAAATAAAATATTTAATTACATAAACTGAAAATAAACATTATTCATAAAAAACACGAAAATGTCGATGCAAAATGATCTCTAGATTCATCCATCATAGAAAAACTCATCTGGTTGTTCATCATCTCAGTAACGAACCATTCATTCTCCTGTGAGACAAGCATATATCCAAAATTGTGATTAATAATTATTATAGACAGGAACGATTAGCCAAATGTGGGCTTACAGTAAGAATTTAAAAAGAACCAGAAAAATGGATAAGTCACATATGGATGAAAGAACACATTTCTTATGTTGTCTATTACTACCAGACCATCTGGGTTCATTAGGTACTCTTCAATCTATGAAACAAAATGAACAAACAAAACATAACATCACAAATCAAAAATCTAGAAACTAAAACATAAACAAGCATACATATATGAGTAGAATCCTAGGTTAACTTGTCCTAAATCCATTGTAGGATTGAGACTGTTATGACAATCATTGATAACATCTTTATGTGGGAGCGTTCTCTCGGCCGTCAAAACATTTAGCTCGACATCTAATTACAACCAAAGAAATGAAGTTATTTCATAGAAATGTAACCAAGCTAAGAAATGTTGATCTTTGGAGATTTACCCCACTAGTTGTACTATTGGACTTTAAAGATGTTCTGCAATTTGTTTTTGAATAATGAGTAAACATCAAGGGTAAATATGTGGTGGGGAGTTTTGTTGATGTCATGATATTTTGAAAGAGGTTTTTTATGAAATATTTAGTTATGATTTCATGAATTTATATAGATATACATAAATGAGCTTTAAATACGTAGGTTATATATTGGAGAAAAGAGTTTGAATTTAAGAATTAAGAGTAATAAATTAGAATTTTGAATGCAAGCTTTAAAGACATAAGTTACATATTGTGGGAAAATTGACGTTTTGAGTTTTAATTAATAAATTACTTTTTAGTTATTAAATCTAATTATAATTAGTTAGAATGTTAAATTGATGCTTTAAAGATTTAGGTTATATATTTGGTTTTGAAATCAATAATTGAGAGCTTTAAATATAATTAATTATAATTTTGAATAGAAAATTTGAAGAGATAGGTTACATATTGTGAAGAATTAGTGGTAATGAGTTTAAATATAATTAATGGTGACTTAGGTTACGTGTTGGGTTTGAAACAAATAATTGGGAGGTAGAAATATTATTAATAATAATTTTGAATAAAAAATTTGAAGATGTATGTTACATATTGTGAAAAAATAGTGATGAAGAGTTTTAAATAGAATTAATGAGAACTAATAAATAGTTAAATGTTGCATTTTGGTCTTGAAATTTCATTTAAATATTTAAAAATTGTGAGAATTAGTGGTTAAATAGAATTAATGAGACCTAATAAATATTCAAAGATTATAGGTTACATATGGTGAGAATTAGTGGTTTAAATAAAACTAACGAAACCTAATGAATATTAAAAAATTGTAGATTACATATTGTTAAAATTAGTGGTCATGAATTTTAAATAGAATTAATGAAACCTAATAAAATATTCAAAAATTATTTGAAATTTATTTAATTTAATTACATCATAAATTTTTAACAATCAATCAAAAAATTGACAAATGTCAAACACATAAAAAACTCATATAGATTACACACCGACAAAGATAAAGCGATCATTTAAATATGATACACCAACAAAATCAATGTTTACATATCAACAAAGATATAGTCGATCATTTTATCCAAATGCACCAAATAAATCAAGCTCGATGGACATAACACACAAAAGGATCAAATATTGTAAAATATTTCTGATTAAAATATAAAATGTTAAATAATATTCCATATAAATAAATTAAAGGTAGGATAGATAGATGTGTATACATGTATATATATATTGTGTTTGTGGTAAAGTAATAAGAGAGAGTGAGCGAACATGAGAGATTTATTATTACTGTATTTGTATATAGTATTGTAGAAAGAAGGAAGAGATGAAATGTGAAGTGTAGAAGTAGAGAAATTTATCTTTCTCTTACTATCAATTCAACTGCTTCAATAATACAAAGACTCTAGACACATATTTATACAAGGTCTATGTCGGTTTAGAGAGAGGTGGTGAGCTTACGTCACAAGCCATAAAATAATACAATAACAAATGGATAATTATCTAACTTTTAACACTCCCCCTTAATTATCCATCAATACAATAAAATAAAAGTTAACTAATCTCTTCTTCAGTATAATCCCTTTATAGTAGATTATATGTTCTAACATTTAGAACATGTTTTTCTCTATCGTTGTAGTGGGAAGCGCCATTTAAAAAGTGATGGACGTTCACTATGAGATGGATTGCGTATTTTTTACTGTCTCGTTAAAAACTTTATCAGGAAAACCTTGTAGGATAAAACCTCAATAAAGAAAAGAGTACAACTTCGCGGAATGTCTTCATGACAATTAGTGCCTTCGGAACATTTGGTGTCTTTGGACCGTTTAGTGCCTTCGGACCATTTGGCGTATTCAGGACACTTTATGTCTTCATGACATATTCTTATATAGACACTTAACATACATTTTTTATTAATGTTTATTATGCGTGATATTTGTTGTCTCGTTAAAAACCTTGTCATGGAAAAGCCCAGAGGGATAAAAACCATGAGAGGAAAAAAAGAGTACAACCACGCTTGTTAAATTTTATATGTAAGTAATGTCTTCTGGACATTAGAAGGATGAAACACTTCTTCTGGAAGTTTATAACTTGCATGTTATTTGCTGCCTCATTAAAAACCTTATTAGGAAAACCCATTTCGGGATAAACCATGATAAGGGAAAAAGAGTACAGCTACATGCTTCATCATGATTCTCCCCCTGGAAACATCATCTTTGGAAGATACACTATTTTTGTTTTAGGAGACGCATTCCTATTAGCTTCGAAAACTGAATCTTGGAGAACATATCTATTCATTTGAATATATATTTTTTGGGTCGCAGACTTCTGGTCCATAGTATCCCGAAAAATAATTTATCTTTCCAAGGTCGTTTATCTCAACCATTTATATAATTTAAGATAACTCTTCAGGAATTATAGTGATGTTTAAAAATCATCACAATGTAGTAAGGTTCCCGGGAACATAATTATGATATCATTAATCCTTCAGGGATTTATCCTTATGGATTTTTTTAAATCCATGAGATACTACTCAAGTCATGTATATTTTGCCAGACATACGAACTGTCACTTTTTTTCTAGAAAATTCACACCGGCCCGTTTCTACTTGAACTTTTGGTTCAATATTTTCATTTTTTTTATACGGGCTTAACATAGACTTGAGATTCTCTTTGTATTTGGCCAAAATTTAATTTTTCTATACTCATTTACTGAGATAGTTTCATAATCCTTATTTACATAGCACGCTATATTGATCATCTTGTCGATAATCACTTTTCTTTGGTTCCTTACTTTTCAAAATGACATGGTTAATCGAGATCTCTTTTATTATCTTGTTCAGGTACCTGACTTTATTATTAACCAATGTCTTTGGGGGATTGATCATCTTTTCAATAAATATTTGTATTGCTCCTTTTATTCTCGAGGATTTTATTTTGGAACCAAAGTAGTCTTTTCCATGAACTTTTACATTTATCCTTCAGGGATATATTTTAATCGGAGCATTTTCTGCTGGAGTAAGAGATCCTTTTCTTAAAGATCAGTCATATGTCTGGCAGTCGAGTAACGACTTTTTGTATATGAATTTATGTATATAAGTGGAAACATAATCTTCAATATATTTCGCTTTCTATTGAAGTGAGATTCTCAAATTCTCCCCCTCGAGATTATGTGACTCCTAGTCCATTTACCTCGAATTGTATCTCACTTTATTTTCAATTGTTATATTTCATATTTACATTTCAGACTCCCAATCCATCTCGAGATGATGTGATCGTTTAACCCTTCCGGAAGGTTTTGTTATTTAAGGGAGTTAAACTCTTATAGAGCGTTTTGGCTCTTTTGGAGCGTTTCAACTCTTCTGGAGCGTTTTTAACTCTTCAGGAGTGTTTCATCTCATCGAGAGTGATTTTAGCTCTTCGGGAGCGTTTACTCTTCGAGAGCGTTTTCCGTTCTTCGAGAGCGTTTCCCGCTCTTCGGGAGCGTTTCCCGCTCTTCGGGAGCGCTTTTCGCTCTTCGGGAGCGTTTTCCGCTCTTTAAGAGCGTTTTCGCTCTTTGAGAGCGTTTCTGCTCTTCGGGAGCATTTCCCGCTCTTCGGGAGCGTTTCCTGCTCTTCGGGAGCGTTTTCCGCTCTCCGGGAGCGTTTTCCATTCTTCGAGAGCTTTTTTTTCTCTCGCTCCGTGAATGTTCTGGCTCTTCAGGAGCGGTTCTGGCTCTTCATGAGCGTTTCGGCTCTACCGGGAACATTTTGACTCTCAAGGAGCGTTTTGGCTTTATCGGGAGCATTTCGACTCTTCAGGAGCGGTTCTGGCTCTCCGTGAGTATTTCGGCTTTCCGAGAGCGTTTCGGCTCTCCGGAAGCGTATCGACTCTATTGGAAGCTTATCTACTCTATCGGGAGCGTATCGACTCTTCCGGGAGCGTATCAGTACTTTTGGGAGTGTATCGGCTCTATCGGGAGCTTATCTACTCTACCGGGAGCGTATCGATTCTTCCGAGAGCGTATCGACTCTTCCGAGAGCGTATCGGCTCTACCGGGAGTGTATCGGCTCTATCGGGAGCTTATCTACTCTACCGGGAGCGTATCGACTCTTCCAGGAGCGTATCGGTTCTACCGGGAGCATAGCGGCTCTACCGGGAGCTTATCTGCTCTACCGGGAGTTTATCGGTTCAACCGTGAGCATTTAAAAATATACTTTAATGATAAAAATAAATGGTAATTCAAATTCATCAATTTAATATGAATAAAATTTAAATCAATTAATTAACATAAACAAGACTGATATTGATTAATTAAATAAAATAAATATGGGTCTCGGTTTACCGCCCACCATAACAAATATAAATATGGGTACGGTAGTACACCACCATAATAGCAATAAATAAAGATGCGTATAGTAGTACGTCAGCATAACAACAATAAATAAATAAATTTGATCGTGGAGGTAGTTTCATCCTGATGATCAAAATATAACATAAATAACATAAATTAAATAAACATGGATCGTGGAGGCAGATCCATCCTTACAATCAAAATAAAATATAAATAACATAAACATAAATAAATGAATAAAAAGTAAATAATGTATGAACTCAATTATTTATGAGTTCAAATCGATCGTGAGACGATCGTGCTGATAACGTGTTAAATAATATTCCATATATATAGATTAAAGGTAGGATAGATAGATGTGTATACATGTATATATATATATTGTGTTTGTGGTAAAGTAATAAGAGAGAGTGAGCGAACATGAGAGATTTATTATTACTGTATTTGTATATAGTATTGTAGAAAGAAGGAAGAGATGAAACGTGAAGTGTAGAAGTAGAGAAATTTATCTTTCTCTTACTATCAATTCAACTGCCTCAATAATATAAAGACTCTAGACACATATTTATACAAGGTCCATGTCGGTTTAGAGAGAGGCGGTGAACTTACGTCACAAGCCATAAAATAATACAATAAAAAATGGATAATTATCTAACTTTTAACATAAAATAAGTTTCTCGATGAACTTATAAGAAAAGAGAGTTAGACATGCATATATGCCGCATTTTAAACAAGTTTGGAAGGCACACAACAACATATTAAACAAGTTTTGAACATATTTTAAAATAAATGTAAGAGGCTCATTAGAAACCTCTATTTGCATGCACACAAATCTCTTGGGAATAATTGAGATGTATTGGACTTAATTCAATTAGTTCGATATTTGGATTTGATCAATTTGCATCATTAAAAACCTACTTTTGGATAACTTATTTAGGACAAGACAACAAAAAAATAGGGAAAAGGTACAATTTTGAACTTGAATGATTATTATTTCTCTACTACAAGAATTTCCGACAGTCATATTCGTCAACATACATATACCTATGAGTTTTCAATAGATAACCGTTAGAAATTTTCGACAAATATCCAATAACTTGTTTTCGACAGACGTTCCACCGGAACTCTGTCTCAATTTCTAATGTTTACATCTATCATAAATTGTTTAAATTATTTTAAAAAATAAAGTCAAAACTAAATTTAAATGCATTTTTACATTAAAAAAAATAAAATAAAATAAAATAAATAAGTAAGTTAATAAAAAAATAGATTTTGCAAATTGATAAATATATCTAGGTCGTGAATTTGGGAGTTGGTCGTCCGAAACTACCATCTGGACCAGAAGAAGGGTGACAGAAACTGGTTGGAAAGTCCAGAAACTTGGAACATAAGTATTCGGTTTGACGTTGAATCAATTCTTGGAACCCAAAATTCTATTGCTTGATAGTCTGAATCTCAACTTGTTGTTTCTCGAACGTCGAATCCACGTTGTTGTTCGTGTTGTTATTAACTTGGTACCACCCAAACACGAACCGACAACCCTTGTTGACCAGGGTTTGCTAGAAGATATTAAGTTAAAGAATTATTATAAATAAAAATAAATAATTTTGTAAAAATATTAGAAATAATAAAATTTACTTACGACTAAGACCAATTCTTCTAGAACTTCTTGCAAAATCTCATTCAAGTCGTCTTACGAATCGATGGTCCGTTGAGCGTATTGCGCCTGGAGTTCAGTCCAGATTTGTATGACTGAATCAACAACTTATTCTGTAACGAGATCTTGGATATGACTCATTTGCTTGTTAATTTGGGTCTTAATCAAGATTTGGGTATAAAATTCTTTTTGAAAAATAAATTATTTAAATTTCTATATTTTGAAAAAATAAATATCAATTCAGTATTAATTACCAATTGATGGGAGATGATCACGGTGCCCAACTTATGGGTTGAGATCTCCCTATCGCTCCAATCACTTTTCGATTCTTCAAATAGAATTCAGGAATGGTCTTGGCTTTCTCCAAATCCTAAAAAACTTGAAGCTCAGTCCAAACGTTCGAGTTGACCCACTGTGGCATCTCTCGACCTTCTTCCCATGCTTGTTTCCACTCATGGATATTCTGTTGATACGTCAATGCGGCTTGCGAATTGAACTCAGTTCAAACTTGGGAGTTAAACTCGGCTCTCAAGTGTAATATCACTATTAAATAATTTCAAATTTTGATTCAATTTTAATTAGAACTTTTGTATTTAATTTTTAATTTTTAAAGTTTATTTCTTACCGTGAAAGAACAAAATCGAAGTTATCGTGTCTCGGACGGAAGCTCTGAATATCTCGGAGTCCTTGTGACAAACATGATGTACATCATCCCCTTGATGGATTTTGTAATTCCGCTTTTTAAATCGAAACCTGAAATTATTTGCTTATTTAGTATATTTTTATTTTTTTAAATAATTATTCATTTTATATTAAATAAAAATTAGAACAAGTCTTCCATGGTAGAATTTTCGGTTCAAGGCAGATACATTGACCCCGATAGGGTTGGTGAACTAGTTCTTCAATGGATATAAGTCGAGTCGCAGACAAATCTCGTGGGATTAGCCTGTTGAGACCGCATAGTGTTTGTAGGACGAATGTTCGACCTATCACATAAGTTTGTCATAATTTTAATTATATACTAATTAATTTATATGATTTATACAATAATACGATAATAGTATATAACAATTGTAATTGTACGATCTAATAAACCAATCTAACAATTATACAATTATATAATCTAAACTAAAACTATTTCAAAATTAAAATTAATCTAAAATTCATATAATAAGGATGGTGAAAATAGACGCGGTCAATTTTCCCAAAATTAATACTAATCTAAATTCGTCGAAAATGAAAATTAACACGGTCAATTTTGCCGCATGAAAAAAAATCCACGCAGATTTTCATTAAAACTTGTGTTTAACTGTTGGATCTGTAGAAAATTTCCAAAGGATTTCTGGTATACATTAAATGTCATGGGGGATATTGAATTTTACCAAAAATTGAATTTGACTATACATACCAAATTCCGTCATAAATTCCTGACATAATTCTGACGTCAATTTGACAATTAGGAGTTTCATACCCTCAAATCCCCAAAATATGTAATCCAACATGTTAAAATACATGAATGACGATGTTTTATGATTTTAAAACATTGAATTTACCTCGCAGTGTCGAAAACAATAATGATGGAGGCAAGTTGTAATTTGTTACAATCATTGATTAGAGTGAATATTGTCTTCTATGTTTCCAAAATGGGTTGAAGCCACAGGTGCTCAAACCAATGTAAACATTTCTTGTTTCATATGTAGAACGATCGATGCATTGACTGTAAATGTTTTCATGCTTTCACATTAGAAGGATGTACAATTTTTCCTCGCTTCTATGTGTTGCATGTCATCTCATAGTTGTTACTTATTTCGACTAATATAACATCTTCAACTTCTCTGTTAATGGTAAATATCACATCCTTTTATATAAAATTGGAACTCTTCCACCACTCTCATGATATCGTGGATGACGAAAAAACCTACACATGTTATGGTCGGAGTCTTTTCTAAATAACATGTGGTTGTTCTCACACACATCGATCATTTGATAAAGCAATCATAATTCTTTCACAAGCTTACGCATCTCATAATATGGTGATGGTGCATGCCAAGTTATCTTCGGGCAATAAACCTCTAACACAATATGCGATGACATAGACAAATTCATCGCTCAAGTTGTGATATGTCTTAGTTGTCATCAATCTACTTGATGTCAACATTGGCAACACACAATCTATACATTCTGAATATAACTGATGTTTTGTAACATTTAACTTATCAAAAAAAAAATTGGACTTCTAAATTGATTCTTCAGCTACATGTTCTTCCTCAACAAAATAGGGCACATTTTCACACATTACATCATTAACCATTTATGTTGTTCATATTGTATTTACTTCAACATTTGGTTCTTCAATAATTTGTAAATTAATTGTTTCACTAGTACTACCATAATTTATTATCTTTGAATCATCTTTTTCATGCCAATACCATATCTTATAATCTAACATAACACCTTTACTGAACAAACGCATCCAAATCTTACTTATGTCAACATATATAGGATTTTTACAACTAGCGTAAGGACAAAATATTTTACCTTGTTGTAATAGTTTTTTCTTTATTCCCAATTATTTTTATGAACTCTTTTATCTTTGCTTCATATCACATGTAAGTTGTTTTGTTTATATTTTAGAGAGAGTGGAGGTTTTTTTCATAAGAAACCCCAAAGAGAGTAGGAAGATTTATAGGCTTTATCAAGGACTATTCCGTCGGATAGGCAATCGTTACATAATGTCTAAATATATGTCGGAAATTCATCGAAAAATTGTCGAAAATTTTCGACGGATATCCGAAGACATTATAGATGTTGAATAACGTCTTATAATTTTTCGTATTCCGTCGGGAAAGCCTAACCCACTACTATTCATTATGGATATGTTTTTTTATCGAATTTCCCCTTGAATATGGGGAGAAAAAATCAATAAGGAAGGCTGAATAGGTAAAGTTTGACCAAGCCAATGATGTTTAGCCAATATTTTTGGACGATCGGCCACACCATAATTGAGAAACTGCCCAGACCGCTACAAGGGGCAGTAATGGGGAATCTTGGACGATGGGATCAAGTCTGATCCATCAATATTGCATGAGTGAAGAAGGGCGATTCCGCTTGCACAACTCTTTCGCCGAGTGTACGATAGTATCATGACTCAAGGAAGAAGTCGTGACTTACTATCTTCTAGCATTCACAATAAAGGGGTAGGGGGCAAGTGTTCTTCGTAATGACTAGGCATAAAGGGCATGTAGGCAAAGAATCAAGTTCGATGTGAAAGTTTCCAAAAAATGGCAAAATGCTTTTGAAACAAATTTACTTGAGTGAGATAAAGGAGAGTAGAATTTCGTGTGGAGGGGTGAAATGTACAGATCTACGAAGGAACGTTTAAAGCGAAGGTACCTCTATGGGTCTCTACCGACCCTAGTAGTCCATGCTGTAAGAGATGAGTGTTCGCCCTTGGTCCAGTCGGATCAGAGGCACAACTAACACGTAAAGCACTTCGTCTAGGGAGTACATTCGCAAGACCTAAACTCAAAGGAATTAACGGGGCATGCACAAGCGGTGGAGCATCTGGTTTAATTCGATACAACATGCAGAACTTTACTAGCCCTTGACATATGAAAGATAACTCATATCCTTAACGGGATGGTATTGATTTTCATACATGTGGTGTATGGCTTTCATCAGCTTGTGTCATGAGATGTTTGGTTAAGTACGATAATGAGTGAAACCCTTGCCTTTTGTTGCTTTGACATGCGCCTAAGGAGAAAGGTTGTGCAAACTAAAGTCAACCAAGTAGTCAAGTGATGTGCCAAACCTATTCATTAGGTGATTGAGACTAACTTTATTCTCAGTATGAAGGTATATGGCCCCTTTCCAAGCCCTTTTACATTTGCGGAGAAAGACTCGACATCCTTGAAAACCGTTCAATGGTGTGGGATGAAGTCAGCGGTTTGCGTCTGCCCTTCCTCAATGGCTCTGAAACAAACAAAAAGGTATGTAGCGCACTCACGAGGGACTACCAGTGAGATACTGGAGGAAGGTGGGGATGACGTCAAGTCTGCATAGCCCTTATAGCATGGGCTACACACGTGCTACAATGACAATTACAATGGGAAGCAAGGTTGTAAGGCATTGCGAATCCAAAAAGATTACCTCAGTTCGGATTGTTCTCTGCAACTCTCGAACATGAAGTTGGAACCACTAGTAAATCGTGGATCAGTATGTTGTGGTGAATATGTACACATGCCCTGTACATACTGTCCGTCACACCCTGTAATAGGTTTCGTTTGAAGCATACAAACAATAATCATGCGACACTTATGTGTACTACTAGTGAAACAAAAACTTCGGTGGTCTTAGTAGCGCATACCACGATGGGGTCTTCAACTGGATGAAGTCGTAAAAGGTAGCCATAAGGTGAACCTATGGATGGATGAAATCCTTTTCGCGATGGAAATGATCTCAACTAAAATCGGATAACAAATTCCAATTATTTTGTTTTCCTTCTTCTTTAGAAATCGAAAAATCAAAACAAACCAGACACTATAACGAAACGTGAAAACACATGATCACATTCTAACCTCGATATCTAGAATCGTCTCGCACCATATGTACTGAAATTATTCAGGATACATGGTCGAAGTCAGATTTTTCATAAATAACGAATTCCTTGAACTATATTTTAATGTGCTGTAACATTCTCCTTCTCCTTTTTCTTATGCTTCTTTTGTTTTGCTATTCTGCTGAGCAACTCCTAAATTAATCTCTTTCTTTTATCTGGTTGGAGGAACAACTATTCAAAAAATATAATATTCTTAAGGCCAATGTGGATCTGGAACCATATTGATCATTGGAAATTTTGGGTTAAATCGAAAAATGGTTTGTATTTAATTGGGGTTTGGACAAAGTTAGAAAGTTTATGGTTGATTCGCTATTATGAGATATTTGAGTGTTTATTACTACATTGATACTTTTATTTGTTATTTTACGTATATGACCATCAGAGGCTACCGCAGAAGATGGCGAATCAAGTGAATCAGCCAGGACCACCCAGAGCAAGAAGACGAACTTGGCCAACCGGAAGGTGTTCAAGAAGTAGGACAAGCACGACATTCTTCAGTGCCTCTTTGTCTATTTGAGAGTTCAAGGGAACAAAGTTTGCTCACAAGTTTCTCATGTATTTTACTTAGATAATCCCGCCCTATCTAAGCCTATTTATCCCCAGCTTGGTACAGGTGTTCCTAACCTCCGTACGTCTGGTGTATGCGGTGAGGAAAACCCTAGCACTAGTGAGGAGACAGAGTTTCCCTAATTACCACGCTGACACAACTTCTGGCAGATATACTAATAAGCTAATTAGATATAGCCATATATTAATGCATCAGAATCTTAGACAAGGTATCAGCATTTGACAGTTGAAACAAACAAACAAACAAACCGTTATTTTCAGGTATACTTGGATAAGGTTATACCACCTGAAACTGCACATTATATATATATATAT
>OVAO01000288.1:0-23892 GCA_900406285.1 Biscutella auriculata
TAAAATTCAATTTATTATTTGAAAAAATGAAAATATTAGAATCATAAAATTAAAATTAATAAAAATAGATATTAAAAGTATCAATAGTCAAATTTTAAATTTTAAAAAAAATTTGTATAACAATATTTATATTAATAACATATATATATAACATAACCCGCGCATAGCGCGGGTACTCTCCTAGTTATAATAAAGTTCTTATATATTAACCCGCGTGTAGTGCAGGGTCTCCCCTAGTATTAATAAAAGGAGCAGTTTGAAGTATTTGAATGTATCAAATGCTCTACAAGTTCTCTCCACATGATGCCACGTAAGCTTTGTCCATAAATAGAAGGAAAATTTGTTCGAACTATTAAAGGAAAATTTGTTCAACTCCTTCAAATTTACCTTGAAACATAAATGCACTAGCTTAGACCATTAAATTTTTGATTGCATAAAGAAATTTCAATCGTCCTTTAGAAAAGAAAAATAAACAAAGAATTCAATCATCAATTTCTATGAGTTGTGTTTATTTTGCAATATATTGTGATTACTTCTTAGAACTAGTTATATAATCACTTTTAAACAGTGTTCAATCTTAAAATTCTTATTGTTGGGTTGTTGGCTATCCAAATACTTCTTTTCCATGATTAAGTGGAATCATTTTTCCCCCCGATTGTATTAACATTAAACAACTGATTACAAGATAGAATATTGAAAGAGGTGGAAACGCTGCCATAACAGATACTAAAGCCTAAGACCGAGGAAACCAAAGTCGGCTGTCATACAAGACACCGAAAACTTAGCCTAAACATAGGAAATTAGATGATACTTCTTAGCTAAAACCAAAGCAATGCGAGAGACGAGACCGAGAAGGAAAATAACCCAATGAAACCAGGAGCACCTCAGTTACAGCAAAATAAGATTAGAGCCACGACGAAGGATAATAGAACCTGACAATAAAAAAAGAAGCGAGGTTATGGGCAACTCAACTCTTTCAGTCCAAATACATCGGCATTTGCTGACCGTGAGTGCACCACAACAAACAAACTTCACGCTAAATCCGACTGAATCAGAAACCGAATCTGAAATTTGAAATTGGAAATTGGAATAAGAGGTTCAAAGAGAGGCTCGAGACAAAGCTGCAAAAAGAGGCATCCCAAAAATCAGAGGCTTAAACACCCCAATCAACCCGGAGATCCGTTGGCTAAACATCCAATCTAAACAATATCCGCACTACTCGATCTAGCTATCACTACGAAAGCCATAAACCTCAAGAGAGGGATACATACCGCTGCACACTAGAGAAGAAAGGGCCCACACATTGTACCATCATCAGTTGCATTGGTAAAATGCCAATGCAAGTCTTCAGCCATCTTCTTACACCTGTACATCCTCCTAAATTTGTCCTTGATTGGAAAATATCTAAGTATCTTTGTTGGAATCCCTACCTTATGCTCACTACTATGTTTATCCTTCTCCCATCTCGAAACTTTGCATATTGGACAACTATCGAGTTTTGCAAACTCCTTCCTATAGAGTATGCAATCATTCTTGCAAGCATGAATATTGTCATATCTGAAACCAAAAATCTTCAGAAACTTTTTAATTGCATATGTACTCTTTGGAAGAACATTTCATCAGGTAGCATGTCATGAACTAAGACCAGCAACTGATCAAAATAGTTCTCTGACATACCACTCTTAACTTTGAGTTTGTAAAGACTCATGATTGCTGAGACCCTTGAGTACTTGACATAGTTACTGTACAATGGAGTTTCACTTCTCTTAACTTCTTCCTGAATTCAGATTCCTCTACTGTTTCATCACTTGGAACATCTGTTTCTCCATTGTCCATTGGTTCACTTCATCCAAAAATGCAGTCTTCAACAAATCAAATGCCTCAATCTCAGGTTCAAGATTATTGTCTTCGGTAACACTTCTTCTC
Organism: Biscutella auriculata; assembly: GCA_900406285.1. NCBI lineage: Eukaryota > Viridiplantae > Streptophyta > Magnoliopsida > Brassicales > Brassicaceae > Biscutella > Biscutella auriculata. Next base: position 1,927 of record OVAO01000288.1, read on the forward strand.
GGCTTACCATGAATACTCCAACAAGAACTCTTACACTTCTTTATCAATTCCCCTAATCACTAGATGCTCAACTATTTTGTCTAGTACTTGATGGCATAAATTATCACCAATCTCTACATGGGCATAGCGTTACAGACGAATTACCTAATCTTCTTGCTGCTGAATGAACGAAATTAGTCGCTCCTTCTGAGTACTCAGGACTATTCCTACGTGCATGTTGAGTGAAGAAAAAACTCAAGTTATCATACACAAGTCAAGGAAATATCAAGTCGAGAGAACTAAGTTCATACCTTTGCAGGAAAGTCCATGCCTTCTCCATTCGTGTTCGTGAGCTGAAGAAGAACACGTTGGATATGAGAGATTCGTTGGAGATTCGTGTGCGTGAGAGACAGCAAAAAATCGCCAGAGAAGAGGGGAACAATCGGCAGAGAACGAAATTGATTTTGCGTTTATGAAATTTTGGCTTTCACGGCCAAAGTCGTTCAACACGAACAAACGGCTGAGATCGATGGAGCAAAAATATTTCCCCACATCCAATGATGTAGGATGAAGCAAACTCTCAATCCTCGCCTCTACTGTTCATTGGTCACAATTTTTATTTGATTTTTATTCGTTTTTAATGTATGTAATAGGTTTTTAATTCAAAAAAATACTTATAATGATTAAAAAATACTTAATATTCAAAAAAATACTTATAATGATTTTAAAAATATTTATAATGACTCAGTATTCAAATTTCATAAAATTACCTCTAATATTTAAAAATTCAATCAAGTTTGACTATAATCTAACTTATAAGTTCATGATATTCTCTAAGACTTACTTGAGATGAGATGAATGATTAGAGTATATGGTTTATCTAAGTTTGATCAATTGAAAGTAGTAAACACTAGAGTTGCTAAAGTAAATGAGATGAATGATTAGAGTATATGGTTTATATTACAATACAACATATCATGTAAGACTCTACGGTTTAGAGTTTAGGGGTTCAGGGTATAAATCTGTATATTCCTATCGGTTTAGAATGTAGGGGTTCAAATTTGGTATATATATGGTTTAATTTTTTTAATTCATTGTCTATTGTTTTAAAATTTTGTATGTTTAGGGTTCAATTTAAGGTATAAATTTGAGGTTTCGTTTTAGAGTATAGATTTAGGGTTTCGTTTAAGGTATAGATTTGAGGTTTCGTTTTAGGGTATAAATTTTGGGTCTCGTTTTAAGGTATAATCATATCTGAGTATATATTATAACATATATCATATATTATATCATACACTATTATAATAACAATATAACCGATCATATATATAAAATATTATGTTACAACATGCTTAAGTACTTAAGTGCCTTAGCACATTAACTAGACCTGATTGATACCTAGTGCGAAATACTACATAGACCAACCCATTGATACAACATAAAACCGAACCAGATTCATAGTTAACAAACCACATCTTATGTTTCAAACATACAAAAGCTTGTCATTTGGCCATGCCACAGCCGAACCTATTGCATCAGAAATGCAAGCAATCTCTGAATTTGGTCTCCACACCTTTGCCTTGCCAATCTTAGCAACTTCAACCCAAACCTTGCCTGCATTTAGACCTAGTGGCACAAAGTGACAGTTATCATTAGAATCCGTTGAAGTTACTCTGCCTCCAGCTACCTTGCGACCAGAGTTGTTACAATCCAGAAGAATACACTTTTGTTTCGCACTTTTGGTTGAACTAGTGTTGTTGCTGTCTGGACTCTGCAATTCATACATGTTAAACTCAGACAAATTCCAATTCCAATTACAAGCAAACAAATCAGAAAAATTCCAATTCAAATGACAAACTCAGCTAATTATCAGCATTTAGACAAATTCCAATTCATAATACAATTAGATAAATCATCAATCAAGTTCAAACCAGTTACAATTCATATAAGTTCATACTTTAATTAATCAACTAATCAATAAATAAATTCAGATATATGAATAACACTTGTCTGATATGCTTTTGTAGGTGTTCCATCTATAGTTGTTATATTCATGAGTTCAATTTTGAGGACTTGCCATGCGATTTTCTCGTTGGCCTCTACAAATGACCATCACCATTAAAGACCTTCACAACTTCAATACTAACATCATTTGGGCCAAGAGGTATGTTGTTTACCAACGTTTGAATCAAACGAGCACATGATACCTTCAGCAATAACCTCATCATCTTCATTAATCCAATCAAAGATTTCGCATCTTCTGGATTCATCTTCCTTAGTTTGCTAAAACATAGAAATGGAATGCTTAGAAGTTTGAATGAATGAAAAAATCAAAAACAAGATTAAACAGCTTTACCATTGATATATCAGGTGAAACACTTTGATCTTTGTCCAAGATCATCTTATCTGCTGGCCATGCTATTTTGCATCCACGACTTGCTCAATGGTGTACATATCTGGTGTTGGCCTCCAGATAGAGGATTATGAGGTTAATGCAGACTTTACGAAAATAGCCACTGCATTAGGAACAATTGGTATACGGTCAATCTTGTACATCAGTTCAGCAGAGCAGAATTCTCCTACACCAATAACCTCTCCTGAATCTATCCAATAAAGATTCTCACTTTTGCTCCTTCTTTGAGTCCACCACCTGATTCAGATGGTTCAGTATCACCACAACTTGCCTGACAAAAGTAACAAGAATTATCAAATGTGATAAGACCATTATAGTTATCAACTTGTTACTTTCTTTCCAGCTAAGTCTCGGACCATACCCTTCAAAATTTCAATCTCACTTTGCATTTAAGCGATCTTTCCGTCCCTACCCTGAAGACTTGCTAGCTTTGTAGCTGTAACACCTCTACCATACCCCCTCACTCTTCCAGGTTTGTCTCTTCCCAAAATCTGTGTTACAGCGTCCTCCCTTATTTTATCACTAGTTGAGGTAGAATCTNCGAAAATAAAAAGTAAATTGTTACTTTCTTTCCAGCTAAGTCTCGGACCATACCCTTCAAAATTTCAATCTCACTTTGCATTTAAGCGATCTTTCCGTCCCTACCCTGAAGACTTGCTAGCTTTGTAGCTGTAACACCTCTACCATACCCCCTCACTCTTCCAGGTTTGTCTCTTCCCAAAATCTGTGTTACAGCGTCCTCCCTTATTTTATCACTAGTTGAGGTAGAATCTATTTGACTATCAAGAGACTGTATTTGTTCCTGAGACCAATAGTAACCACAATACATTAATATGTACAACAAGTAATTTTCAAAAACATATGTACAACAAGCAAGTACTAATTCTTACAATAGTCTCCGCAAATTGATGCTTTACAGGTCTGCCATCATCATGAGTATGACCAACAATCCAGACCTTACTCCTATTGACCTTCCTTGAGTCCTTGCTCTTTTGCTTTTACACGAATAAATACATGAATAAGTACCATTATATACTAACAATATTAATGGCTGAGTATTCTTTTTACCATCTCATGAGCTAATATGAGCATTCATTTGTAGCTGGTGGTGTGAGGAATCTGATTTCGTCTGAGCTCTCCGTACTTGTTGCTTATCTCCTGCAGTCAAGTGTGATTAAATCCATAAGACATGAAACATAAACAATAAAGTAACTAATTAAACAGTCATAATGAACCTTGAAAGTTACAGTAGTCTTGCTCCTAATCCAAGAGTTCCATATTTGAATGGATGGAATGTTGCTAGGTTTTAACTCCATTCTCTGAGCAACATTCTTCGCATCTCGTACTTTACTCACGAGCCTAGACTTCCCAGCCCTCCACAAACCTCTCATCTGCTTGAAAATAACGCTGTTCTCCAATTTTGATTCACATTAAACCTCCCATGTATCCAAATATGCAAACGCCAAACAAGTTCATAAATTCATAGTTATTAAAATATTAGTTGCATATATACCTGAATTTCTTCCCACACTGTGTCTTTTGTCATTTGATCGAGTTGTCTCCAACCATTAAGCATAACTTGAAAATGTTCTCTAACAAGAGCACCAAGAAAGGACGATAGTGTTACATTGCCTTCTCGAACATGATCACCAAACTCAGTGAATATAACTGCAACTTTTTCATCAGGATTTTTAGCCACCTTACACATCTTTATTGGACCTCTTTTCTTTTTTTCCTTCACATCATTCTCTTTACTATGAATATCATCAGTGTTAGCTTGATGAGTCTCTTGTTCGGTATTGACAGCTCTTCAGCTTCTAATTCTTTCTCTGAAACTTCTTGCTCCAGCTCTTGTTCTTTTTCTTGTTCAACGGGAACCTCTTGATCAGTCACATCGTCTTGTGGCATTTCCTCATCAGATAATTCTTGTTCCTCATTAGATAATTCTTTCGCAGCAACTTTGTCTTCTGGCATTTCCTTCTATTTCTCATTCGCATCCTCTTTCTCTGATACTTCATCTTTAGACATTACCTTCTCATTCTCATTAGCTTTGTTCAAAGCATCTTCATCAACAACATATTCCATCCTTGTATCTAATTGAGCTTCTGTTGTATCTTTGGAAGACAACTCAACAACTTCCGGAGTAACATCTTCTACCTCTTCATTTGAAGCAACCTTATTATTTTGTGGCCTTCCTTTCTTACCTCCACGTTTTGGCTTATTCACCTTTACAGTAATTGCAGGTGTGGCTTCAGAGCCTAGATGACGTTTACTACGACTTGTTATTAATTGTCCTCCTCCTCTTGTCTTTGCCATTTTTGAAAGGAAAACCAGACCATAAGAATCATGTTTCATTACATATAAGGAAACATGTTTCCAAAACCTCATAATCAGAACGCAAAATCCAGATCAGAAGAACCCAACATGAATTTAACATAACCAAAAATCAATAGACATGAATAACCAAACAGAACGAAAATCAACAGAACCTCAAAATCAAACTTCCACAAGCAACAAAAACTCAAAATCTTAGCTAAATCAACAGTTTCTAACACGCATCAAAGACACCGAAATCAAACTACCTAAATCAATAGAACCCAAACATGCATCTTCGCTTTCATAAACCCAACAAGCGAAACATGCATCTTAGATAAATCAAACCATATAACCAAACATGCATCAAAGAAAAATAAATTGAACAATAGAGCTTCGATGGATAGAACTCACCAACAAAGTCGCAAATGGAACTTCAGTGGAGAGCAATCGAGAAGCTTCAGTGAAGAAATCGTCAATGGAGCTTCGATCAGTGCAGAAAGCGCCAAACGCGAAAGAGAGAAAATAAGGAAATGAGAAAATGAGGAGATAGAGCTGACAAGAATTGTGTTTGTATCAAGAAAGTGTTAAGTCAAACCAATGTTGACTGCATTTTTTTGTTTTTTAAGATATAGGATAACGCTCATTTTTTGTTCTGCAATCATTGGCGCCGTTTCTTGACAAATTTACGCGGCCAAATTTTTTTATTTTCCCGCGAACGTAACAATAGCTTTTTGAATTTATACACGCTATTAAAAAAAACCAATTTCGGTCTACAGTACCAGAGACATCAAAAATGCTATCTTGGGATGCTATCAATAGTCATATTTCTTGTAGTGCTTTATATGCTCCCAAACACACGATTCAGTTTTATAACATTGAGCTATGATTGCTTCGGTTGTTTAGTGCTAGGGTATGGTATATAGCAAAAATGATCACCTTGAGAAGCTGTATTTAAAAATGAATTTAATAAAAATGAATTCATTAATAATAAATTATGGTGAAATAATAACTACCAAAAATAAAAGGTTCATATTTGTAATATATCCAGATGCAAGAACGTCTATAACACCACTGTAGCTCCTTCTCGTTCCTTTACCGATCGTGGAGTCATAACACTCACATTTTAAAAGTTCGTCCTTCAAGTGCATTTATGTTCCCATAAAAATCAGCTTCATCAAATGCATCTCAATATTTTTCTCCTTTCACACATTCCGTAGTAATATGTTTTTCTTCCATGTCTGTGATTTCGTGTCTGAAACATATATCCTATCATATAATATAAGGGTCAAGTCATTGACTTATTCATGGGGCCTTGACCTATAAAATTTCTGCATATAGCCACGAAAAAGGAAATGGCCAGGAAAAAGTCATGAAAACCCACAAAAACATATTTCATAAATTTGTGGGTTTTTTCACGACTGGTCGTGGGAAAAAACCACGAAATTTCCACGAAATGTTTCTGGTTAATATAGCCACAACTTAACTGTGAAATGTGTTCATGGCTAATATAGCCACAAATTAACCACAAAATATGTTTGTGGCTAATCTAGCCCCAAAAAAAACCACCGACTATTTTGTGGCTAAATCAAATTAGCCACAACTGGTATTGAGGAGATAGTAATGGAACGAAAAGTACCAAATTTATGCGAGTGTGATTCTGTGGTGATCTAAGGGTTTTTTAGCTCGTCAGTGTCTCTCCTCCCGGCCATGCCTGCCTCCTCGTCGAGGGGTGGCTCACCTCATGACCTTCCTCTTGCTATGCCGACTCTCCTTCCAGCTGTTGCTCCAACGGATCAGTCAAAATTGTTGTCTAGTCCTTTGCAAGTATCTTCTCTCCCCCCTTATTCGAGTTCGTCTCAAATCGTGATTTTCTGTCGTTGATGGTCTCAGTGTTGACATATGCCCCTCCTCAGTCATCATATGTGCATGTTTCCGCTTTGTCTCATCGTCCTGTAAAGGAGATTATAGTCACGGCAAAGAAATTTCCCCTTCTTGTAGTTTGGAAAAAACCTATGTCAATCGGGAAATGTTTGTGGGCATGTATTGTGTCCTCCTAAACCCTTAATAGTCTTCATGTGCGGGATCTTATTTTTCATGATGGCCAAGCTTCATCAGTGATCCCACCAGAGCTCCTCTCAAACACTCAACATATGTGGAAGAACTATTTGATTGGCCGCTTTTTCAACACCGCCCCTCATGTGGCAAAGATACACACGGGTGTTAATAAAATTTGGGTTTTGGGTCCAAAGTCTTCTAGAAATGATGTCGAGGTGATTGGCGATAAAACAATGAAGTTTCTGGTTGCAAATTCTCCTATGCGTTCTCGGATTCTTCGACGGGGTATGTGGAACTTAGTGGGGGTTGGTGTTATTTTCTCCGAGTGGACTCATGTTGACCTCATTAATCAAACTACTCTAACATCGATTCCTCTATGGGTGGTGTTTAAACATGTGCTCGTCCATTTATACTTCGTCATCGGACTTGGGTGGCAGGAAAATCATGTCGGAGACCGCGACAACTTCACGCATCAACGGGAGCAAGTGACAATATCAGTGTGGCAAAGATTTTCATGGATCTCGATCTCACAAAGCTTGTGGTTCGGGAAATAAAAGTCTTTCCAGACCCATAACTTCCTAGTATTGTGAAGGTAACTTACCCGTGGCTACCAGCTTACTGCTCACGGTGTGCGAAGTGAGGACATGTCCTCGAGGAATGTCAAGCAATGAGCACTAAGGTTGTGGAGGATGGCAAACTTGGTCGTGATGCCTCTACAATTTTGTTACGGCTTCGTGAGTTTGTTGCTAGTGTTATAGTGGTTGGAAATGGGTTAGTGGCTGTGAAGGGGTCATTTAGGGATGTGGTTCGCAAAGAGTTGAAGGGTGATTTAGGTGATGCGAGTGATGAAGTCGGGAATACTCTATTGGTTCTGTTTGATGCAGTGGCTAAAGCACACCCTGTGGATTCAAGTGCAACAAATGTTATAACTCACTCTATTAGGATCAATGTCTTAGCAGAGGATGCGGCAGTTGAAAATAATGTTGATGTTGTTGGTGAGGAAGCGGTCGACATTCATGTAGATGATGTCTATGTTAGGGTGGGTGTAGTTGCGAAGGATGCAGTCGTTGATGATGCAGTTCATGTGGGTGTAGTTGCGAAGAATGCAGTCGATGTTGAAGTAGTCTTGGTGAGTTTAGTTGTGAAGGATGCAGTCGACGGTGCAACCCTTGTTGCAAAGGAGTAGTTGATGGGTGATACTAGTAGCAATGTCGCTAATAAAGTAGAAGTTGCAGATGGTGCGACCAATGGTGCTATGGATAATGTAGTCAATGGAGTTCTTGCCAATGATATGTCAAAGGAAAATGTTGATTCATGGAGCCGGGTCTCCCCAGGAAAATTTGGTCGCCCCACATGCTTGGGACTGGCTCTTGATCAAGCGATTAACAAATCCTTGTCTCAATTCCATGCCTTATAGGATGATGATGGGGATTCGTACTCCGTCTCATTTTCTTCCCCACACCCCCACTACTAAAAGGGCAAGAAGAATAAGAAAAATAAAGTGACAGCTCCCTCGATTGTGCGCAATACTCGTTCTCGGTCTAACAATGACAAGGATGCTCCTCGGAGTCTCCACTGATGTCGTGTTTCTTCTAGAAAATTTGTTGTTACAACACCCCTAGGAAACATACAGTAGTCAGACAATGGGTGTCTTTGATTGATGCTCTATTTAGTTGTGTGTTGGAGATTCGAGTTCAGGAGGATCTCTCTAGGAGAATATGTCAGTCTGTCATTTGCGGATGGTCTAGCATGTTTAACTATGAGCATCATCAGCTTGATAGGATTTGGGTTGTCTGGGATTATAGGGTTCAGTTAACGCATGTCTTTAAATCGAATCAAGTTATGACTTGCTCGGTTTGAATTCCTTCCCTCGATGTTGATTTCTATTGTTCTTTTATCTATGCAGCAAATGTTGCTCAGGAGAGAGTGCCTTTGTGCGAAAATCTTAGGAGTCATCACACTTCCCTCGATGTTGATTTCTATTGTTCTTTTATCTATGCAGCAAATGTTGCTCAGGAGAGAGTGCCTTTGTGCGAAAATCTTAGGAGTCATCACACTTCCCTCGATGTTGATTTCTATTGTTCTTTTATCTATGCAGCAAATGTTGCTCAGGAGAGAGTGCCTTTGTGCGAAAATCTTAGGAGTCATCACACTTCTTAGGTGTTTCAAGGAAGGCCTTGGTTACTGTTGGGTGACTATAATGAGATTCTCAATTTCGAAGGAGCATTCTTTGCATCTTCCGCTAACTGTGGGATCTCAGATAGTTGGCGCTATGGTAGCGGATTACTCTCTTTTAGATCTGCGATATCATGGCCCACTTTTTACTTGGTAGAATATGTGTGTTCATGATCATATTAGTACCAAGATTGATCGGGCTCTGATCAATGATGATTGGTATCAGTTGTGCCTTCCCTCTTTTGCAGTTTTTGATGTAAGCGGTTGTTCTGATCACTCTCGCTGCCATGTTAGCTTCTTGGGCCAACTTTCTTCCATAAGGAAGCCTTTTAAGTTTTTTAATGTTCTTGCAAGAATGATCGATTTATACCCATTTTAGCTGATTTCTCGAGAGATACTGAGCCTATTTTTATCTCTTGTACCACCCTCTTCAGGTTCTCAAAGAGCCTTAAGGCTATTAAGTTCAAGATGTGGCAACTCAACAGAGATGTCCTTGGCGTTTTACCTACCAAGGCAAGGGAAACAATCAAGGCTTTATGTGCTCCTTAGAAGCATGTGTTTCTTGCGCCAATTGAGGCAACACTTGAAGCAGAGAGAGCAGCTATGCTGGAGTAGCAACATGTTTCATGTTTAGAGGAGGCTTTCTACATGCAGAAAGCAAAGATTCACTGGTTATAGTAGGGTGATCAAAATACGAGGTACTTTCACAAGGTAGTGCAGGCTAAGGCAGCTCAGAACTCGATGCAAATGGTTAGAACAACTTTTAGTGAGGAGTTGTATGGTGTCATTGAGATTCAGCATGAGGTTGTCTCATACTTTCAAAATCTACTCCAGGGTCAGATTTATGGTTTTACTGAAGTACCTCAGGTAGCTCTAGCAGAGCTAGTTTCGTACGTTGCCCTTCAGAGGTTGCCAAGTTATTAACATTGCTTTTCTCTGCTGAAGAAATCAAGCAAACTCTCTTTGTTATGCCTGATAACAAGGTCTTGGGACCTGATGGGTTCATTCCTGAATTCTATAAGGGAGCTTTGCCAGTTCTGGGAACTGAATGTGTGATTGCAATTCAATCTTTTTTGTAATAGGCTACTTGCCCAAGGGTGTTAATACTACTATTTTGGTGCTTATCCCTAAGTACATAAGAGCATCGTTGATGAAGGACTACAAACCTATATCCTGCTGCATTGTCCTATACAAGGTTATCTCTAAAATTTTGGCTAATCAACTTCAAGCTATTCTTCCATGTTACATCGCGTCCAATAAGACAACGTTTTTGAAGGGGCAGTTGTTGCTTGAGAAATTTTTGCTTGCAATAGAAAAGGTTAAGGGTTATCATCTTTCGAGTATCACGCCCATATTTGCTCTTAAGGTTGACATTACCAAGGCCTTCGACTCGGTTAAGTGGGGTTTCATTATCTGCATTTTATGCATCATGGAGCTGCCTGGCATGTTTGTTAATTTGATTGCCCAATGCATTCAAACATCTTTCTCGATTAAGGTTAATGGCGACCTATGTGTTTTCTTTAAGAGCTCTCGTGGCATCATGCAGGGTTGTTCTCTCTCGCCTTACCTTTTCGTGATTTGCATGGATGTTCTCTCTAGGCTCCTAGACCGATCGGCGACTCCAAGCCGATTTGGATATCATGCGTTGCGCTCAGTTGGGTATACACATCTTTATTTTGCAGATGACATTATGGTGGTTTATGATGGTATTGTTCGGTTTTTTCAGGGCATTGGTCATGTATTTGACTGTCTAGAGAAGACAAATTTATACCTAGCAGGTGTTTACGAAGAGATTCTGCAACAGATGACTGCCCAATTCACGTTCACTCATGGGACCCTTCCACTCCGGTACCTGGGTTTGCCTTTGACTACTCATCGCCATACCATGTAGGACTGCTGATGTGTGTGCATTTTACCGTTTTACCATTTAGTTTTCATTAGTTTTGCAGTATTTTAGGATGCATTTTAGAGTCTCTAGGTAGCATTTGCATGCTTTCTATCATTTCAGGTGCAGAGAAGGCGAATGAGAAGAACTGAGCGATCGTGGAACGTTTTTGGAGCAGAAATGACTATGTCCCGGGAGAAACTTCCACGCCGACCAAGACCGTCGGTCAATCCAGACAGGTGGAACACAAACAGACCAATCCAGAGGAAGACCGCCAGTCAGGCCCAGCGGTCAAGCCAGACTTGGAGAACTCAACCATGCCAGACGGGCGATCCACCACTGGTCATGTGCGCCGGTCAGCACAGACCGGCGAGCCCTCACCAGAGCCCGATGTAGAACTATCTCCGGTCACGTGTGCCGTTCTGCATTGACCGGCGGAGGCCCCAACGACACCATTTTTATTTCCTTTTTTGCCCTTTTATTTGGTCATCTATATAAGGGCCCAAGTACAAAAACCCTAAGACACCTTTTTCCTTAGCTTTTCTTAAGTTTTTGAAGTTTTAGATCTCTATTTTCTTAAGTTTCCTAAAACACTTTGGTATTTTTTATTGCAATTCTATTTTCCCATTTGATTTTGTTCTTGATTGCTTGTTTTTTTATTTCAATTCATTCTAATCTCAATCCCTCTAACAAATTATGTCTAGAAATTCTCTAAGTGTTCTAGGCATGGATTGTGAGTAATTCTCATAACTTATGGATTAGGGGTTAGGTATGGGTAGATTTGATTGCTATAAATGGTTTAGATCCAAATAGAATAAGTATTCTCAATCCATTCATGAACCTAATTCTAGAATATGAGTAGTTAACCTAATCTAGATCATAGGAGATTTATCACCCGAGAGGTGTTCGATAGAATTCTTGAATGAATGAATAGGTTGTTAGTCAATTTTTTCCAAGAGATTGTTTAAGTTATTGATTGATTGTTGTATGGAATTGTATTCAATGCTTTCTATTCATGTTTTATTGCTAAGAGTTTGTGTAGTAGCATGTTAGGAAAGGGACTCCCATGACGAGAGTGACTTAGTCTATATTTGGCATTCTTAGACATAGGATAGCTTAGTGAACCGATATAGCATGAGAACCATTGCATGTATCGATCCCCCTGATCCATGAGTTTCTTTATTTCTGATTTTTTATCTTTACCAAATTTTCTGCTTAGGATTTGTTAGTGACAGAACAAACCCCACAACTTGATTTCACCTAGACTTAGTAAAATACATAATAGAACTTGTGAGTTGATTTTCTCCCCGAGTTGGTTCGACATTCTGATCACCCATCTTACCCAAACTTCATTGCTAACTAGAGCTAGAACACCACACCCCACACGAAAACCATTTCATCAATTGGCGTTGTTGCCAAATCGGGAGTAGAAATCACCATTAGTTAACAAAGAGACAAAGAGACAAGAAGAGAAACTCAAACGGTAGAACAACAAGCTTATCTAGAACAACAAGAGATGGCAAACAACGCGAACAATGTCAACAATCTGAATGTGAATGGGGAAAGGATTCCCATTCCACAGGCTCAACAACAAGCACCTGCTGCCCAAGCTCAGGGACGAAATGCAAACCCTCATAGGACTATAGAAGAAACCAATGAACCTACGGTGCATGGTAACATGAATGGCATTCAACCACCTCCACTTGGTGCCAACAACTTTGAAATCAGATCATGAGTTCTCACCATGGTTATGAACAACCCTTTCCATGGAATGGAAAATGAAGATCCTCTAGAACACTTGGACAATTTCGACCAAGTGTGCGATACGATTAAATGAATGGTGTTACTGAAGACGCCTACAAGCTCAGATTGTTCCCATTTTTGTTGGGAGGTGATGCAAAGAGCTGGGAGAAGGGATTAGGACATGGAGCTATTAGAACTTGGGATGACTGCAAACAAAGCCTTCCTCTCACGTTTTTTCTCACCATTCAGGACTGCAAAATTCAGGAGCAATATTGCTACTTTTGGTAAAGGAGGAATGGAATCATTTGTTGATGCTTGGAAGAGATTCAAGAGCTACACTTTGAAATGCCCTCACCATGGTTTCACTCCTGAGAGCCTCCTAGACACTTTTCACAAAGGTCTCCAAAGGGACTATCAGTCCATGCTTCACACTGCGAGTCAAGGTACCTTCTTTGACAAATCTTATGCAGAGGGACTGGTTTTGATTGAGAAGATGGCTCAAAGTGATGCATCACACGCTGGTGATTTCGATCGCTCAATGCCAAGGAAAGACACCTCCGCTGAATCAAGCTACAAGGCTAATCTTAAAGCCTTGAATAATAAACTGGATCGAGTACTACAGATTCAGAAAAGATCAGTTCACATTGTTGAACCCGCTGAAGATTATAAAAATTATGAGCAAGAATAGGTTAATTATATGGGTAATCAAGGTTACCAGAGACAGTACAACTACAGCTACAACCCAAACCCAAACCTCTCTTACAGAAGCAATAATGTTTCTAACCCTCAGGATCAGGTATACCCACCTCGGAAGAATTTCCAGCCTCAACAAAAGTTTTAGAACAAGGGAAATTTCCAAAACCAGGGAGGACAAAGACCACAATACAACCCAAAACCACCAGGTTACACCCAATCACCTGTTGCTCCTCTTGCTGAAGACCAGAGCATCTCAATGCTGAGAAAATTGCTAGAGGGTCAGACAAAGTATGCAACAGAGCTGAATAGCTTCAAGAGGGAGATTAACTAAAAGGTAGATGGTATGTACAATGATCTGAATGGGAAGATTGAAAACATGTCGACACACATGAAGCCATTGGACACTCAGATTGCCCAGGTTGCCTAATATACTAGGAGACCACAAGGTCAGCTTCCACGCAGTCTGAGATGTCTTCTTATGTTTCTGTAAAGGTTGTAGCCACTGTAGATCTCATCTAGGACAATGAGCTTTTGAGTGGGGGTGCGATAGTTAAGGAAGAGGTTGAAGAAGATGAATACAAACCTCCAACAGTATGACCCAAGGCCACTTTCAGGAAAGGACAAGGATAAAGCTAGAGTTTGTGTGCTTACTAGCACATGAGGTAGTGAAGATGGTATGATGGATGAGTTGTTTGGACTACTGAACGAAGATCATGAAGAACAAGAGAGTGACGAGTACCAGACTGATGAAGACGTTCAGAGAGTTGCAGAAGACAGATACAAAACTAAGGTAATTCATAGAAATGAACCTAATTTTGGACTGTATCAGATTCCAGGTTTCATCAAGGCATTCGACATGGGCTATATCCCTTGTGATTCTCGCATGATCTACAACGGGATGACCAAGGATATGTCATATTTTATGGGTTTTGTGATCAAGGATCCTCCTCTATGGGACCTTACCAGAGTAAATGGTACAGAATTTCGTTCGCTGGGGATGCTCTATGATGTGGGGATCAATATCTATGGAAGCATTATTCACACATATTTTTTTGTTTTCCCAAAACAAAGGGGTTCGGGTGAAGGATGGATCATGATAGGAAGGCCTTTCCTCAGGGATGTTGGAGCAATGATTCAGATGAGTACACAGAAGATGATTCTTCAGAACGTGGGGTGCCATGCAACCTATCAGCCTCACCCAGCGAATATGCATGAACAGGAACATGTAAGAGTTGAAGATCGAGCATTGGATAACTTTGCAACTCGAGATCAGTTTGAGGAAATGAAGTGCTCAGTCAAAGAGCACAAGAGATTGAGAGATAGGCAGTTTGATGAAGGAGTCCTGCAGAACTTGAACGTTCATTCTCAGATTTTGGAACTTTAGAACAAAGTGTCAAAAGAAGGGCACATAAATCACCGCAAGATGGAAAAGGTTAGGAAGAGGATTCATTCAGTAGAGCAGAATGTGATGCACAGAAATGCTGATCAAGAGGAAGAAAGTGAAGAAGATAATGGATGTGCACTCTATCTAGAGATACTCAAGTTTCACTGGAGACATGAGGAGGAGTTGGCTAAGGTGTGGAAAGAGTACAAGGTTGAACTAGAGAGGCTCCAAGAACGAATCAGTAAGTTGGAGAAGAACCCCAACATGAACTAAGATCTCTCAGCCGAGTCAAGTTAGTGACATTAAACACGCTCACTTGGGAGGAAGTCCCATGTCTATCCTTGTACATACTTTTTGTTTGTGATCTTTTGTTTTCATTTTGCTTTTCTTTGGGTTATTTTGGACTTGGTTTTTGGTTTTGTTCTTGGTAGTTGATGATCCTTGCAGGTTTGCTCAGGTATTTCCCGTCAATCTGTGACCATAATCACTGATATTGAGGTTAGTGGGAAGCAAGGATCAAGCGAAGCTCAACGATTAATGTGAACGGGGAAGTCTGAGTACCCGGAGGACCACCAGCGGTCAACAGCACCGGTGAGACCAGACCGGTGTGGTTCTGGAAGAAATTCATGTAGCCAACACCGAGCAGTCACACCGGACAACACTGACTGGTGTAGATCATACAACCGAGACGGGAAGGATCTCGCCGGTCTGCACACACCTGTGTGTGGGACCGGTGGAGACGAGCAGGTCCGTTCTGGACGGACCACGCCGGTCTACACACTCTGGTGTGCTTGACCGGCGCACACACTATAGAACTTACGGACAAGGTGCACCGATCACTCCCACCACCACTGGTATAGGTACTTCTCTATTACCTTGTATATAAGCATAGACACACAGGGATTGTGTTGTTTAAGTTTGTGGGAGAAGCCACATTTGGACTAATGAGTTTGCTATTTTATTTTCTCATTCTTGCATTTTTAATACTCATAAAAAAACTTGAAAAATTTCAGAAAAACCAAAAATATTTTCTTGTTTTTATTAGGGTTTAATTGTCTAGGATTGCATTGCATCTTAGTTTATGATTGAGTCCCACTTAGACCGCATTCACTTCGTGTTTTCAAAAGAGAACCAAAACGCCTTCACTTTAGATCATCGATTTTGGCTTAGTAGTCTTGAAAAGTCTTGAAGTTCTATGGAACAATGGTTGATGTTGGATAAGCTAAGTCCATGGTCTTTGATACTTGCTAGTTTAGGATTGCTTTCATTATGGTATTAGTTTTAATCTGGACTTTAATTAGCATGATCAATGGTTGCACTCGACTTTCATGGTCTTCTTATTTCAAGCACGAGATTGGGCAACTTTAGACCGAAACACTTTTTGGCCCAACTCGGTTTTCCTCATTTTAAGGGCAAATACCTCTCACCCAAAGCACCCCAAGCCATAACACTTGTGAGTTTTCATTGTTCTTCTTTAAATGATTATGATTTTGCAAAAACCTGAAAGATAAGACCGACAGTTGAGAACATCTATGTGGGTAGCTTAGGTAGAATAGATCTTAGAACTGAATTGGAACTGCTTGGTTAGCTTTAGGACTTGATGTATCCTTGTTCTGAGAAGACTAAGTGTGATGATTGATGGAAATGACTAGCTTGAAAAGAGAAAAGATGAAAAGAAAAGTGAAAGGAAAGGAAAGGATAGGATAGGATGGAAACAAGAAAATATTGAAAAGAAACCAAAGAGAAGAATGAAAAGAAACCTTAAGGAAGAGATCAAGAAAGAATAAAAGTACTGCTAGATTCAAGGAAGAATAAGAAAAGAAAAGGCTAAGAGAAAAAGAGAAAGATGAATAAAATGCAAAAGAGAAGCAAATGCTAAAGGAAGAGAGCAATGAAAAGCCTAAAGCAAAGGAAAAGGAATGGGTCTAGCAACTCAAATGAAATGAAAGAAGTAGAATTCATAAGGTGATGACAAGAAAGATTTGTGAAGAGCTTTGAGAAAGAATAGGATTGGGTAGACTTAAGATCAGCGACTTGGGGTTTAATAGATATTCGATTTTGTATCCCTCATTGCTCCTTGTCTTACTTGGTTTTGCTATAATCTTTTCGCTCCGCGAGAGAAACCAAATTACGACTAACCTTCATGCCATGAGTGGAACCTTCTTTTTCGCATTGGAGTCCCCTTTCTACCGAACCAATTGAGGCCTTGTGTAAGCACTTGATCATGTTTCACTCTTGTTTAATTTGAATGTAGGAAAGCATGATTAGGCTAGTTAAGTGGAATGACTTGGCACAGTTATGATGATTGATGGTGTTATTGTTTGAATGATGAGACTAGTAGTTATGCTAAGTTGGAAACGCTCTCATCGAAAACTCTAGGTTGTTTGGTTCTTGTTTTTCAAACCTCGACCCTTAGCTTATAATTTGTTTTGCTTGAGGGCAAGCAATGTTTAAGTTTGGAGGAGTTGATTTGTGTGCATTTTACCGGTTTTACCATTCAGTTTTCATTCGTTTTGCATTAGTTTAGGATGCCTTTGCATGGTTTCTATCATTCCAGGTGCAGAGAAGGCGAAGGAGAAGAACTAAGCGATCGTGGAGCTGTTTCGGAGAAGAAATGACTAACTCCAGGGAGAACCTTCCACGTCGACTAAGATCGATGGTCAAGCTAGACCGATGGAACACAAACAGACCGATCCGGAGGAAGACTGTCGGTCAGGCCCAGCGGTGTGCACTGACCGGCGAAGCTTAACCAGACCGATCCGTAGGAAACCGCCATACAGGCCCAACGGTCAAGCCAGCCCCGACGGGCGATCCGCCACCGGTAACGTGCGCTGTTCAGCACAAACCGGCGAGCCCTCACTAGAGCCTGACGGAGAACTAGCGCCGGTCTGCACTGACCAGCAGAGGCCTTGACGACACCACTTTTATTTCTTTTTTGCCATTTTATTTGGTCATCTATATAAGGGCCCAAGTACAAAACCCTAAGACATGTTTTTCCTTAGCTTTTCTAAAGTTTTTGAAGTTTTAGATCTCTATTTTCTCAAACACTTGTGAGAGATTACATTGGTATTTTTTATTGCAATTCTATTTTCCCATATTATTTTGTTCTTGATTACTTGATTTTTTATTTCAATTCATTCTAATCTCAATCCCTCTCACAAATCATGTCTAGAAATTCTCTAAGTGTTCTAGGCATGGATTGTGAGTAATTCTCATCTCTTATGGATTATGGGTTATGTATGGGTAGATTTGATTGCTAGAAATGGTTTAGATCCAAATAGAATAAGTATCATCAATCCATTCATGAACCTAATGCTAGAATAGGAGTAGCTAACTTAATCCAGATCATAAGAGATTTATCGCTCGAGAGGTGTTCGATAGATTTCCCGAATGAATGAATAGATTGTTAGTCAATTCTTTCCAAGAGATTGTTCAAGTTATTGATTGATTGTTGTATGGAATTGTATTCAATGCTATCTATTCATGTTTTATTGCCAAGAGATTGTGTAGTAGCATGTTAGGAAAGGGACTCCCATCACGAGAGTGAGTTAGTCTATATTTGGTATTCTTAGACATAGGATAAACCTGAAGGAGCTTAGTGAACCGATCTAGCATGAGAACTATTGCATGTATCGATCCCCCTGATCGATGAGTTTCTTTATTTCTGATATTTTATCTTTACCGAATTTGCTGCTTAGGATATTTAGTGACAGAACAAACCTCACAACTTGATTTCACCAAGACTTAGTAAAATCCATAATAGAACTTGTGAGTTGATTTTCTCCCCGAGTTGGTTCGACATTCTGATCACCCATCTTACCCATACTACATTATTAACTAGAGCTAGAACACAACACCCCACACGAAACCCATCTCATCAACTGAGAACCCTTGTTGGGGTAGATTTGCCAGCAGACTGAGAGCTGGTTTGTACGTTTTCTCTCTTTTTTAGGAAGACGGCAGCTGATCAGATTGGTGCTCTCCGATATCATCAACTTCTAGTGCTCCGCTTTTCACTTACCCCGGTGTTGTTTGACTGAGATACACAAGTTGTGTTGTGCCTTCTTTTGGGTTGGTCCTTCGCTTAATACTAGGGGGGGGGGGGGGGGGGGGGGGGGNAACAAGGTGCATGCTATGAGGTTTATTTTGCTTCTCTTCTCCTCTTTCACCTCCTTATGGGTGAACTGGATAAATGAATACTTGCTCAGGGAAGATTCCTTTTGCATAACCACACCTCAGGAAGGTTCTTAGATTTGGGGTAAGTTCCTCAAGTTACGACCTTTGGCTCAATTATTTATGCGTTGGGAGATAGGCTTTGGTACGTCTATTCCATTCTAGCATGATGCATGGGCTACAATAGGCCCTTGATTGATAGAGTGAATGTCGTCGGTATGCGTCTTTGTCTATTGCGGGATTCGAACAAGGTGCATGGTATGAGGTTTATTTCGCTTCTCTTCTCCTCTCCCACGTCCTTATGGGTGAATTGGATAAATGAATACTTTCTCAGGGAAGATTCCTTTTGGACAGCCACACCTCGGCAAGGTTCTTAGATCTGGGTAAGTTTCTCAAGCTACGACCTTTGGTTCGATTATTTATGCGTTGGGAGATAGGCTCAGGTATGTCTATTCCATTTTGGCATGATGCATGGGCTCTAGTAGGACCTTGATTGATAGAGTGAATGTCGTCGGTCTGAGGGCATTGGGAATCCCACTCTACGCTACTTTATCATTTGTTATGCAGTTAGTCCATAAGACCAGGCTACACAAATCTCCAGACTTATTAGGTATTGAGGCTTTGGTTACGCAACTGTAGGCTCGAGGACCCTCGGCGGCGTCAGATCTATTTCTTTGGAGAGTGGGCATTAATCGGTTCGCTCCCTGTTTTCAGTCCTCTCATGTTTTGGAGTCCATCCGTATACCAAGATTGTTGGTCTATTGGTCCCTATGAATTTAGTTTTCTGGTTCTATACCTAAGTTCTCGTTTATTTCTTGGTTGGTTGTCTTGGATAGATTATCCACTACTGCGCGAGTTTCTACCTGGTTGAGATTCTTAAGTGCCTGCTAGTTTAGGTGCAATATTCTTGAGTCTCGTGATCACTTATTTTTCACATGCATGTATTCATCGCAGGTATGGAACCTGGTGGTCCAATTATCTATGCAGCAGAATTATACCACCGTATAGAGTTGTCTCCTTTAGCTGCTCACTTACGAGGCTACTCGCCGACTATGTCTTACCTCTTTCGCCTGGCTTTCCAGGCTACTCTCTATCATGTTTGGTAGGAACGAAACACTCGGATTCAATTCTCGTACTTCTACTAGGATGTTCGTGCCACAGGTGTAACATTGCATTCGCAAAAGACTTTTCTCTTTATCCCCTCCTAGTGAGGTCGAGGATACACTCTATATCGCGTGGCTTCAGACGTGCATCCTACCTACCACAACAAGGAGTGATCTGTAGCTGGTTATTTCCCCCTAACTGTGTTTTTCTCACAGAGTTTTCGCATCTAAGGTTTTACTGAGGTCATCTACACATCATTGCATCCTCTCTTGTTGCAGGCTTGTGTTTTTTGATTGTTGCTACTTTTGGCTTTCTTCTTTCCCTACTTCACTGTTGTACTTAGTCTTTGGGCATAAACAGTCTTTTTGTTGAATATATCTTACATTACAACCAAACAAATTTAGCCACAAATGTGCCACGAAAACTTTCAAAACATATTAAAATCCTAAACCCTATATTCTAAACTCTTAAACTCTAACCATTAACTCTAAACTCTAAACTATAAACTAAAACCCAAAATTCAAAACTCTAAATTATATATTCTAAACTCTAAAACTCTAACCTTTAACTATAAACTATAAACTCCAAATCATATATATTAAACCCTAAATCATAATCCCAAAATTCTAAACACTAAACACTAAATCATAAATCATATATTCTAAACTCTAAAGTTCTAACTCTTGAATAAGCTCTAAACCCTAAACCACAAAGGAATTAAGTGAAAAAATAAAATAATAAAAATAAATATTTAGATCAAAATAAATTTAAAATTGAAATTATTAACAAAGAATGAACAAATAAGTAGAGCGAATAAACTGATAATTGATACTATTAACAAATTGGTAAATAATTATATAGATCAAAATAAATTGAAAACTAAACTATTATAATAGTTAGATAAAAATAATTTGTAAACTTAAACTATTAACTAAGAATGAATAAATATGTAGAGCAAAATAAGTTGATAATTAAATCTATTAACAAATATTAGTAAAATATATAGATCAAAATAAATTGAAAAATAAATAATTAACAAATAATTAAATCGACGAGTCGAGTGATGAGGCGTTACTATATGGTGTATTATAGATTATATTACATAACAAAGCTGATAAAAACATCAATAATTTCAAAGTATTAAAAAAATTGTAATCATCTTCGTTATTATTAGATAAGTACAATATGTGTAATATATTATTATAAAAAACCTTATCATTTCAAAAATAATGATCTTTCATATATATATACAATAATATATTAAATTTATTTATATAATTATATCTTAAATAATCTGAACCAAACTAAAATGATAAATTTTTAATATTTTGAAAAACAGACTTTTTACTAAACCAAACCAAATAAATCAAAACACAAATAATCCGAACCAAACTAAACCAATAAATAATTTATTCCCAAATGGTCACACTATCAATAACATCATACTAGCAAATCGGTTGAACCCGAGCTAAACCGATTATAATCAAAATAAATAAATCTAAAATGTTATTAATCAAGGTAGTAATAGATTAAAGTTATGTTAACACTAAACAATAATGTCACGGTAGTCCAATGGTTTTTACAGCCCATTTTTGTGGTTCTCCAAACTAGGGTTTGAATCCTCCCTAATGTATTTGATAGAATTATTTTGCAGGTCCACCGACGTCGGCGAAGGAGCAACCACTGACGACGACAGAGGTGGCACCGACGACGATGTGGGACCACCGGCGGTGAGTCCTCCGAGGGTTCAAATATATATAATTTTTGTAATTCATAATTCATTAGCCACGACAAAACCCATAAAACCATTTTTGGCAAGAAATACACAAATATAATCGTGGCAATTCCGTGACAAGCTTGCCACCTAAAAGCCACGAATATCGTTTACCCACGATGTTGTACCAACAATTTTATTTTTGTGGTTAAATATGTATATTCACGAAAATTTGCTCTATACCCACAAAATCTGCAGTGGCTATAACTATTTTTAGTAGTATTATCGAAATATATATGCAATTAATACATATCAACATATATATATAT
>OVAO01000289.1:0-23885 GCA_900406285.1 Biscutella auriculata
GAACTCATGAGGAAAACACTGATTCTTTTGTGTTTTGTTGTATAATTAATATCGTTTAAATTTTCTTCAGTGAAATTACTCGAATTTGCATCAAAATATTCAAAGTAATACATGATAAATAATGTTGCCAAAGAGAATTTTTCTTGGAACTTTATCAATTTTTCCTTATAAACCTAAATCGATTTTTCTTGATATAAATAAATAATATTANTTTTCTTGATATAAATAAATAATATTACAAGTATTCAGTACCGATTAAATTGCGGATCAAATAGAACTCGTGAGGAAACATTGATTCTTTTACCTTTTATTGTATGATTAATATCGTTTGAATTTTCTTCAGTGAAATTACTCGAATTTGCGTCAGAATATTCAAAATAGTAACATGATAAATTATGTGGCCATGAAAGCATTTTTCTTGGAACTTTATTATTTTTTCNAGGAAATTTATTAATTTTTTCCTTATAAATCTAAAAAACAAAGGAGAAAATAAATAGTAAAGGAATATAAGGAAAGTTTTGACTTTGTATTCTCTTCGAGACACCAAAAAGAAAATATTTCATATGTTTGTTTCGGCTATTCGATTATTAATTTAATTTTTTTTTTGTACAAATTTGTTTTGACATGTGACATAATAGATTAAAATTAAATTATAATTTTGAGAATCATAAAATAATAATTTTGGAAAAAAAAATTAAATATAATTTTGACCTCCCACCAAACGTGGAATTATAAAATTTGTAGAAAATAAAAATAAAATCTTATTTATAACTTATAAATATAGTATAAATATTTTTTGGCATATTTCACCATAACTAGATAAAATAAAAAATTAATATATTTATTGAAGTATCCTCAATTAATATATAAGATTAAAAAAACTTCTCATATTAAATAAAACAAAATATTAGTTATAATTCACAACTGAAAGAAAAAAGAACCAATATATTAAAAAAAATTAAAATTCAAAACATGATTATATCATTGATATTTGACTTGACATGTGGCACCCCATTTTCTATACAAATTATAATTATATCATTGATATTTTAATATTTAATAAAAGGTTTAATGTGGCATAGTGGTTAAGTGTATCATTGTCTAGAGTGGAGGTCATTAGTTCGATTCTCTCTTGTTTGAAATCTATTTATTTTGGTATTTTATCAAAACGACGTTGTTTATTTTGGTATTTTATCAAAACGACGTTGTTTATTTTGGTATTTTATCAAAACGACGTAGTTTTGCGGATTGACTACGACTTGATTTTGTTTGCAATTTGTATGTATGAATAATATAATTGCAAAAAGATTTCTTTAAAAGTTTTTTCAAGTAAAACATATAAAATCATTATTTAAAATAATATTTAAAAATATTAAAATAAAAAACACAAAGAAATGAAATTTATTGTTCCTTCTTTATATAAATAAATAATATTAGAAGTATTCAATACAAATTAAATTGCGCATCAAATAGAACTCATCAGGAAAACACTGATTCTTTTGTTTTTTGTTGTATAATTAATATCGTTTGAATTTTCTTCAGTGAAACTACTTGAATTTGCATCAAATATTAAAAAAAAAAAAATTCAAAACACATCAAAAAGATGAAAATTATAAAAATAGACAACATTAGCTGAGAAATAAAAAATTAGATAAAATTATAATATAAAAAATAAAATGTATGTAGACATACAAACTTTAAATGAAAAAAGAAAAATTTAGAAATAATTATAATATTTTAAATTAGATGATAGATGTGAGATAAAAGAAAAATAATCTTGAAAATATATAAAAGATTATTATGATCATATAAATAATTTATTTATATAATAAGAGGTTATAAAATAAATTTAGATATTTAGTGTGAAAACAAATAAAATAGATATCTAAGCATAATATGCAAAATAAAGTATAATAACCATAAAAACTAAAATTAATAAAATAAAATATAAAATAATTACTTAAAACTTAACTATAAAAATTATATAATAAACGAGATATAAAACTACAGCGCGGATTCTCTCCTAATTTTCTTATAAAAGAATGTTGAGATTTAATTCATACTTCGATTCAATGTTTTTAATTATATGTATTATATAGGCAATATAGGCGTTAGATCATCGTAATTTAAACGTCTATCATTTTCTGTGTTGCAAATTAATTAGGTTTTAACTAAATCCACGTACTAAAATTACTCAGTTTTAAACAAGATACGTATTACTCTGACACCAACGAGATACTAGTTTCGTCTTTGTTGAAACCTTTGTGACGACGACACGTGTAAGTTGCAGTAATACATATACACCATGCATGTATAGTAATTTGGTTAAAGCCAAAGTGTGGATTTCACCTTTGAGATCTTATCTAAAGCTTTACTGAATTTGTGTTTTAGTGTAAGTTTGATTGTCTTAATCACAAGGTGCCCTTTCTTTTCCTTTTCTTTTGTCTCTCTCTTTTCTTTGACAATTTTGTCGTTTTAGAACAGATCTAATCTTAAATTGCATCTTATTAATTCGCCATCTAATCGTGTGTCATTCATTCCTTACTTACGAAGTTGTAAATATATAACGATATGAATATTACGTAAAATATTTATCACTATAGAAATCATACGAGAGTTTTCTTAATATATAATCACCTTGGAAAATGAAGCTATTTGATGGGGAGAAATTGGGAGTCCGAAGCAGAAAAAAACTCTTAATGAGTTATCACAACCGATTCAAAAAAAATAAGACTAAATTGAATACTATTTTACTTAAGTAGAAAATAATGCATGATAAAAAAAGGAAGAGAGATCTTAGAAATTTTAGAGTATTAAGTTTAAGAGATTCGTCTCTGACCTTATTTCTATTCAGTTTACATGAGCTCAACAATCATCGTCAAACATAATTCACAATCCACTAAAGATTAATACTATAAAATGTCGATCAATTCGACTCTTTTTTTTTAAACTCTCTATATTTTTTTATTTCTCATCTACTTTACACACATTTATTTTCTCATACTTACTTTCACCGTCACTTTACATTTTTAACACTTACTTTATACTACTTACATTTCATCCATTTATTTCTAATATTTATAATCTTATTTCTACTTATTATTCATGATAACCCTAATTTTACATGTATTTAATCTAATTTATCTTTTGAAATATTCTCCATTTTTTATAGTATTAACTCATGATTCAACCTTATTTTTGCGCATTACCTTTACTAAAACATATGGCGTGTCTATAATACAACAAAAATTAACTTCTCAAGGAAATTGTGAAGAAATTTTTAAATAAAATATTAAATAAAATATTCAATTAAATGATGATTTGTATTTATTATATTCATCGTTAAAAATTAAAACGAAATTTCCTAAATAAAAGAAACAATAAATTCAAACAAATTATTATTTAGATATATGAATGTTTATTTCACAAATAAATTCCTAAATTCTAACTAACATAAATCATATGTTAAATTGAAATCATTATAAACAGTATTTTAAATTAATACAAATTCAAACCATATTTTAAAGAATTATATAATTTTAAACTAAATATAAACACGCGCTTAACGCAGATATCACTCTAATATATATTTAAATAAGAATTGATTTATTATAAATTTGTTACGCATGAATAATATTTTAATGAAATTTTCAATATATTTCTAACAAATTGAATATTTCTAATGATTAAGAAGCAATATCTATTTTCCATTTTCAACGGGTGTCTTACAAAATTGATTTTCAAACATCAGTATTCCTAACAAGTATGTTAAAGAAGTATCTTCTACAAAGCACATGGTTAACTGAAAACTATATTTATTAAGTTGAGAATCAATTAGTGGAAATTCCATAAACCTAAAAATGTTAAATCAGTGAAATATCGTACTAACAGTGTTAGTGAAAGATAGATTTGTGTTGTAATCAAACCAAAAATAAAAAAGAGAAGAAGAACAAAAGGTAAAGTGAGGAATCTTTAGACAAAGCAGGCACTTACCACTCTTGTCTCTCTGATTTAACGTCTATACAAGAACCTCATGCTCCATTATAATTTCATAAATTACCATATCGAATCAATCCTACGACTAATAAATAATTAAATACTTATAAGCTCTATATTCCTCCTCATCTAGACCGCATAATGGTTGGTAACTGCCGGTTCTAATTATTTTTCATACATTTTGTTCTTCATTTTTTGGTCTAGGCATATATATCTAACTATATGTGATAATATATTCTAAGCTATACATGGATGCTTAAGCTAAATTGTTTTGATCTCCCACATGCAAAAGAAGTTTAGTACAGATCCAAACATCGCTATGTAAAGATAATATTAGTCATGCGCATTCAGATATTCGGTTTCGGTTATTTCAGATATTGATTTTAAGATCCATATAGGATTCCCAAAATTTTCGATTTGGTTTTGGTTTGGTTTCGGATATTTAGAGAGTTAGTTTTTGGTTATTTGATTTGGTTTTGGTTCGGTTTTAGTTCGGTTTAAACCAAAAAAAATTAGGGAAATACACTGAAAAAATAAAAAAATCAAATATTTGTTTTTGTTTCGGTTTGATTTCGATTCGGTATATTCAGTTTTTTGATATTTTAGATCATTTGTATTGAAATCGATTTGGTTTCATTCGATTTCGGTTTGGTTATTCGGTTTTTGATCGAAAATACCTAATTCGGTTCGATTCAGTATTATGGATATTTTATTTTGTTTCGATAAGTTTTCGGATATCAGTTCGGTTTTTGGTTCGATTTCGGTTTGGTTATTCGGTTTTTGATCGAAAATACCTAATTTCGGTTCGATTCGGTATTATGGATATATTTTTTTTTTTTGGTAAGTTTTCGGATATCTGTTCGGTTTTTGGTTCGATTCGGTTAATAATCGATATCCATGAATACTTAATACTCAGGATCCATTCGGTTATTTACCTATATCCAAAACGAAACCAAAATCAGTTCGGTCTTTTCGGTTCGGATATTATATCCGGGACTAGATAATACTTTGATCCGAAGATGGGATAGTTAGAAAATTGATATCAAATATTGTAATCATGAGTTTCATTATATGGTCTACATCATGGAAAGTACTTGATATTGGGAGATTGACTTTGTAAATCAGAGTCGACGTTTCTAAGTCATAAGTCCAATGATATAGATATATGAAGAAGAAGAAGAAAATATTCTGAACACATGATGTATTGATGATTATTCACAAGGAAAATCCTTGACAGGCACGAAACGAATAAAATAACTCTTGACAGTTCATGACAACATCATGTACTACAGTCTCACAGTACTAGTGTCTAACAAATAAAGTCGGTATATGAATTGTATTTCCTCATATGTTGAATTATAAGGAAAATCTAACGCCCTCATGCAAACAGATACTTTGCATTTAATTCAGCTTTTGGATCAGCCTTGTTTGGTACTCCTGAATGAAAGAACAAATCAGACCAAGGCTTATACGCTATTTGCACGTGCAGGCCATGTGGGCTACCGAGCCAAATCAGAATTGTCATACAGTTATGTCTTGTAATAAAGAACAATTGGGCTTTTAATCATGGCCTGTTTCAGACACCATATGATCCACTGGTTTTCTAGTCACGTGTTTCATCACTGATAATAGTATGCATTTAGGTACAACTTGCAAGATCAATCTCAATCTTTTCTTTGCTTTATAAACTAAAGATTGATATGCAATTAAAGATAATGGACTGCACATCACCTCAAGTTCAAATCAAATTTAAATAAGGTTATTTACAAAAGCTTCTAAAAAAGGGCAATTCAATGAGAACCAAAAAAGATTTATATCCAAATCAACGAAGGATTCATCAAAGAAAAAGAGTTTGTCATAATTGGATTCACAAAGCACAAAATTAAATTGGGAAAATGATTTTAAAACAGAGACATATCTTCTGATCTATGTCTCGAGAAGCCACCAGAACAAGATTACGGGTCTCACTCATAATCCAATAGCTCGAGAGATTGTCGAGAACGTCAATGAGGTGGTCGAGCAACGACTTTCTCAAATGCCCTCTCAAGTGACGAATGACGGACCAGTCTCGTTCAACACATTTCTTCGGAAAGTTATCGACTAGCTTGTTCTTGAGGTATATTCTTTACCTATTAATCATTGTATTTTTATTTATTATTATATCATTATTAGTCCAAATTTTAAATTTTTGTAGCGAACACAGGTAAATAAGGGCAAAACTTTCGGGTTAGGAAAGTTTGCAAACCGTTCTATGACATCTTCTTCTACTTCGACTCAAAGCTCGACTCTCGCGAAGCTTGCAACCTATATGAGTTTGGTCGATAAACTCTTCGCCAAGAACATGTTGTATGACGACTACTTTAAGTCCAAGTTCACTGATTTTACCCCACTAGATGACTTCTCTATCATTCTACTCAAATGTAATTTCATTTCATTTTCATCTCTTTCCCTACAACGTTTATGGGTTTATGACTATTTGTATTTCAATTTTTAATTAAAAAACTATTTATTTTTAGTATAATAAAATTATATTTTATAAATGAGTTTCATTCATGTAATTAATTTAATTTCAAAAATTATTTTTCCAATAAACTTGCACATTGTCGACGAGTAATGTTTCCATCGGAAAAAAAAATAATTCCGACAGACTGATATGGTAGAAAAGTTCAATTATTTGTAGTTAAGAACTGTTACTATCCATCAATAAACATTGACAGACATAAATCTGTCTTAATTCGTCACAAATTACTTAAAAACACGGTCTGTCATAGTCCCTCAAAAATTATCAGCGAACATTTTCTCTCATATTCCGTCATAAGTTCTTACAGATGAACTTTCGTCTTAATCCATAAGAAAATGTTGAGAGTCTTTATTCGTCCAAATCCGCCAAAAGTACAAATAGTCAAAATGTAAGAAATTTTTGACGGACAAAAACCGTCAAAATCATCAAAAAATTATAACAGATTTTGACGAATTGAAAATTTCTAACAACTTAAAAGCGACTAAGAAAATCCGTCATATTCCATAAAAAATTACTGATTTCTAACGAAATTTAACTAATTTATCTGAAAAATGACCATATTTTCTTACAATGATACTCTAATTAATAAGGATTTTCTTCAAATATAAGGATGTTATAATAACATCATCCACAAAAGTAGGTTAGTCATGCGTTATAGGCGAGGAAAGTAATTAGAGTTCAATGAGTGGAGAAAAACTGCAAAAGAAGACATTAAATATACCCTACAATTAATATATAAGAAGACAAAACCCCAAAAAAAAAAAGCATGATTTTAGGGGTTTTGGGATCTGTAATTTAATCATATTTATTTCTTTAATTTTTTTTTGTCGGTAAAAAAATTATATTAATCAAGAGGGATTAGGGATCCAGTTTAACAATATAGAATTTAAATAAATATAATTGAAATTGAAAACTCTGACTCCCTGCACATGAACATCCGTCGTTGAGTTGAACTATCTTGATATCGCGCGACCTCACACCTCTTAAAGGATTCACGCAAATGTTGAAGGTCTAAAATCACATACCGAAAACTGGCCAATTCTCCGGATTCTGAATTATATCAACCAAATCTTTCTTTAATCTTTATGTTAATTATTGATGGTGATTGATAAATTTTTTAATAATTATTTCGCTACTGAAATATTGTCTACCACTACTATTCTTTTTATCTTTTTCTTTTTTTTGTCGTCAAAAACTCCATATATTAAGTCAAATTTGCTTGGTTATTTTGGAGAGGGAGCTCCGCCATACCCAAGGCTTCGTGACTTACATGGGAAAAGATACTACCCCGTGCTCTAGCCGCCTTAGCTAAACTATCAGCACATGTATTGAGTCTACGAGATATAAGAACAAGTCCAAAGTCATTAAAATGAGCGCGGTAATTAAAGAAAAGCTCCAGCTCTGCTTGGAAGGCAGGCCATTCTCCAGGATCTCTAGTCATGATGAGGATGTCCGAACAATCTGTCTCTACGCGGACTGTGGTAAGGCGTCTTCCTTTAAGGTATCTCATGGCCCATAGTAGGCCTTCCACTTCTGCATGTAGCGCTGATCTGCATCGTTGAATTCCACTCTGGCCCTTCCATACTCGACCTTCCTCCGATGTCAAGCACCATCCGATCCCACTGACCAAACCAACATCAACCCAAGAGGCATCTATTTGGCAGGTCGGGATGCGGGGGTGTGACGGTACATCTCCTGTGGCTTCTGGGTCTCTACCCTCTCCGAGATCTAGGTCTGTACCTGATTGATGAGCGACCGCCCAGCTTTCCGCTTCCAGGATGGCTAGGTATAAGGTATCCGGAGGGGAGGTGTCTCCTCCACGGAACACCTTCTCATTCCTTGCTTTCCATATGTACCAAAGAATCCAAGGGAAGTGGTTCCTTTTGGGCTCCTCGAGGCCCTTTTCTTTCGTCCTCCAGAATAGGAAATCCATATTCTAGAAGAGAGAAGGGCTCGGAAAAACTCCCGGACAGGACGGGAAGTCCGATAAGCCCCACACCTGTAGGGCAGGGGGGCATTCAAATAGGAGGTGATTCATCGTCTCCTCTGGCGCGCCACATCTTGGGCAACTCATGTCTTGTGCTAGGTGGCGATAAGTGAGCATTTGGCATATGGGAATGCATCCTGCAAGCGATTGCCACATAAAGTGCTATATTTTCCTCGAGGTCTTCGTTTTCCACACTTGTTCACGGAGTACTAGTGTGTTGGGGTTTGTACATCCCTGATCGGAGGGGTAATAACTCGGTGATGATATACGATCTTATCCTGATTTGACCGAATAAGTCCCAGATTTTGTGTATTCCCAAGAATAACCGTCATGTATAGCTTCCTTCTTACATCTCATTCCCATGATCAGATGGGCATCCTCTGGGCAAAAGAGGTCTTCTATAAGGGTTCTCTTCCATTGACCCGTCTCGTGGTCCAAAAGATTGCTCACACACATGGTGTGGACTTTTTCACGGCCCTCGTCCCGTGCTACTGCTGGCCTAGACGGATAACCTAGAATCCATGGGTCGCTCCAGATCTTGATCGTAGAACCTCGTCCTATTGTTTTCCTAATACCTTTGTTAAGGAGCTCCCTTGTTGCTATGATGCTTCTCCATCCATATGAAGGGGAATAGGCTCTCCCTGTATCTAAAGGGGAGGAATGTCTGAAGTATCGTCCTTTGAGGACCCGAGACAGGAGTGAGGAAGGGTAATGAATGAGTCTCCATAGTTGTTTGGCTAGGAGGGCAAGGTTGAAATTATGTAGATCCCTGAATCCTAGTCCTCCCATTTGGACGGGGACACATATTTTATCCCAGGCTATCCAGTGAATCCCTCTGTTTTCCTGACTGGAGCTCCACCAGAATTTAGCAACAGCCGCTTTTAGTTTCTGGATAAGAATCTTTGGTAAGAGGAAACACGACATAACATACGTCGGAAGTGCTTGTGCTATAGACTTGATAAGTATCTCTTTCCCTCCTTTGGAAAGGAACCGGGCGGACCACGTACTTTCTCGCGCGTTAAGGCGGTCTTGGGTGTAAGCAAAGACTTTCTTCTTGGACCCATTGATCTGTTCTGATATGCCCAGGTATGATCCCATGCCTCCCTCATTTGGAATCCCACTCAGAGCCTTAAGTGCTCTTCTGGAAGCTGGGTCCACTTTTGAGCCGAATTGTATAGAGGATTTTGCTTCGTTCAATCGTTGGCCTGAAGCCGCTCCATAGACCTGAATGATCTTGATAATCTCTGAGCATTGCTCCTTATTGGCTTTACAGAAGAAAAGGCTATCATCTGCGAAGAGGAGGTGGGAGATAGGGGGGCTAGTTTGGACTATCTTAATCCCGGAAATCTTCTTCTTCGCTTCCGCTCCATGAAGGAGGGAGATCAAAGCCTATGTGCATAAAATGAACAGGAATGAGGATAGGGGATCTCCTTGGCAGATGCCCCTCGATGGTCTGATATGGCCTCTTGCGTCTCCGTTAATTAGCACTTTATAAGTAACAGATGTGACGCAGAACATAATGAGTTGCACCCATCTTATCGAGAATCCTAATTTCAACATTAGTCTCTCTAGGAAAATCCATTCCACTCTGTCGTAAGCCTTGCTCATATCTGTTTTGATCGCCATGAATTTCCCTTTGCACATGGGATTTGTACGCAGGGCGTGGAAGTTCTCCTGTGCTAAGAGGATATTATCTGTGATGAGGCGCTTTGCCATAAAGGCCGATTGTGTCTCCGAGATAATGCTCGGGAGGATGTTCTTCATCTGTTTGCATAAGAGCTTAGATATAATCTTATAGCTCACATTGCAAAGACTGATGGGACGAAATTCGGTCATCGATCTCGGTCTCCCTATCTTGGGGATGAGGCAGATGTTTGTAGCATTCAATTGGGGGTCAAATTGACCGGCAGAGAAAAAGTCCTTCACTACTTTAATGATGTCTACGCGTGTCGTTTGCCAGAAGCTTCTATAGAATCTGCTAGTCATCCCGTCTGGTCCTGGTGTTTTATCCGGGTTGATATCAAAAAGGGCAGCTTTTATCTCATCTTCCGAGGGAGTCCGGGTGAGGTGTTGGTTATCTTCCTCCGAGATCTTCGCGGAGATGAATCGGAGGGATTCCTCTATCCCGTCAGGGTTTGAAGACTTAAAGAGGTCCTGAAAGTACTGGGATGTTACTGCTCCGATGTCTCTCGAGTTCTCCACCCATCGCCCGTCTTTATCCTTCAGGTTTGTGATCCGGTTTTGGGCTCTCCTTTGTTTTGTGATGGCGTGGAAAAATTTTGTATTACGATCCCCTTCTTTAAGCCAGTAATTACTACTCTTCTGTTTCCAGAAGGATTCTTCCTCTAGAAAGGCTATGTTTAGTAGTCGTCGTATCTCTGTAATTTCTCCCACCGTAGAGCTTTCGTCCTCCGTTGCCTGTTCTAGTTGAAGTTTCAATTCTTCAATACGCTTAGCAGCGTTTGAGAAGTGTGATTTCTTCCATCTAGAGATATGACGTTGACACGTCTTCACTTTATTGTTAAAAATTTGGTTTGGGGAATTACCGATATTCTCCCATCCCGAGTTGACTGCCTCTTGAAATCCTTGTTTCCCAATCCATCTTTTATCAAACATAAAGGTATTCCTCCGGTGTCGAGGGAATTTATGGATTTTGGCCAAGAGAGGTCTATGGTCTGATCCCCATAGTCTCAAGTACTCCACACTCGTGTGGGAAAAACAGTGGTGCCACTCCTCGTTACCAACAGCTCTGTCAAGCCGGCATTTGACCTTACCACATCTCTTTTGGCCTACCCAAGAAAGGGAGTTGCCTTTAAAGGGAAAGTCTATCATGCCGCAATTGTTTAGCATATTGCGAAACGGGAGGAAGGTGTTTTCAGGACGTCGGCGGCCTCCTCTTTTTTCATGGTTCCCGGTGATCTCGTTAAAGTCTCCGATCATGAACCAGGCCCCTTTCCTGTTAATGCTTATCCTCGTGAGTCGTTCCCATACAATTTCTCGGTATTCAACTACCGGATCTCCGTAGATAAAGGTCAAAAAGGTCTTATGCCCTTTGATTTTTGTTTCCACGTCAATCATTCTATCATTGGAATAAGAAATTGAAACTTCTGAATCATCCATATAAAAAAGAGCTAGACCCCCGCTTTTGCCTCTCGGCTCCACGGTAAAAACATGGTCATAGCCAAAGTACACTTGCATATCTTGCAGAAAATAACGAGAGTTTTTGGTTTCCGATAAAAATAAAAATCTAGGCCGAAAGCATTTGTGTAACTCCTTCAAATGCTCCTTTGTCAAGAGGCTCCCGACCCCTTGACAATTCCATGCAACAATATTCATTTCGGTGGGTTCGGCGGCTCCTCTGAAACTAGTATGCCGCTCTCATCTTGGTCTTGTTCATCCTGGTCTTGTGCATCTGATGGGGTCTCCCCTTCTACTTTCTTGCCATCTGATTTTGAAACTGGTTCTTTCTTCCTTTTAGCGTTTCTTTTTTCTTCTTTTTGGGCTGCTCCACTCTTGTTCCAGCTTCTGTACTTGGGCCTGAAATTGGACCTGAAGCCTTTGGGGATTTCTTTGGATGGCCCAAGATCTTTAATTTTGCTCCAAAACCAAAGGCTTTGGGACTTGTGGGAAATTTCTTCTTTCTTCCCCGAGCTTTGACTCCGGCTTTCTTCCCTTTCTCCACGACTGGTTCCTTCACCGTGGGATCCTTCATCTCGTCAGCCATCGCTGTGAGCTCAGGTGACGCTTTCTCCATCGAATCCACTTCCATCGGTATTTGCTCTGTCACCTCCGCCTCCCTCGCGATCACTTGGATCGGATCCTCGTCAAGCAAATCATCTTCGTCAATCCAATCTGTATCGCCGTTTTCCACTTCAGCAATTGCTTCAATTTGCTCCGAGATTTCCGGTGGCAATTGGTCCTGATGGATGAACGAAGCATTCTGATGAGGGTGGACGTTGGGGATCGATGCTTTCTTCTCCACTCGTATCTCGCGGGATTTGGTGATCTGAACGAGATCATTCCTTTTAGGTATCGCTTGTGAGTCTTCTTTCCTCTGTGATCGCTCTCTATTCTCCTTTTCATCATCACGTTTTATTTTCTCAAAGAGTTGAGCATCAGCCTCTTGTTCTTCTTGGACTATTTCGAACCAACTCTTCTTTTTGGCATAGATAGCACAGGGGGGGGGGCAGGAGGATCAGTAGCAATCTTCTCCGGAGCAATCACCTCCGGCACAGCTTGGTTTCTTGAGATAGCGGTTGGGCGATTCGGAGGATTTGGAATCGGTTGCAGGGGTTCCGCCAACGTAGGGAAGTGATCCACCAGTTTGGAGAAGTGTAGCTGTTTCCTTGCTGAGCTGACTGTCTTAGATGAGTCACCACTATCGACTGCTTTTCCTTTACCATAGAGTCTATATCCCTTGCTCTCTTGTCTAAGTTTAATCAAAAAGGTCTGGTACGCTGATGATCTGGGGAGATAACCTTTTGCTTCGCTTTTCCAGTAGCTAGCGCTCGATCAGAGATAGTATTTCAAAGGAATCCACATAGCTTCTCTTCTTGTAGGAGTTCTGTGACTGTCTAGAAGATTCGCCTACATAGTTGTTTTGTCTTTGATTTGGCTCTCTCCTTAGAGAGGAATGGGTAATACGGTTTGGTTCTATCCTCTGAAACACGCTTCCTCTTTCTCGTCGTGAGGATCTTTGATCTTCTTTAGCGATTTCTTTCCTAAATAGCTCAACCTTTAATCCGGTCTTTTCCTGTTTCTCTCTGTCTCTTAGGTGCGAGTCCTGCCTAGGATGAGGTTCTCGGTGATTTGAGCTTCTCGCCATGGGCGGCGGAGGAGGGAGAGACAGTGTTGCAGGTTCGAGAAGTTCTCTGGTCCGCACTAGCTCCCGTTCTTTTTGTTTTTTACGTCTCTGAAAATCAGAGAGAGAGGGACAGTTTCTTTCTTCATGGGAGATGTGGCCACAGTGGACACACCATCGGTATAGCTTCTCGTATCTCAACTCAATTCTGATGACTTCTCCCGATGAGAGGCGGACTCGTTTAGAGAATTTCAGTGGTTCGTCCACTCTGAGGTTTACTTTCACTCTCGAGTTTACCTCATCTACCGCATCAGCATGACCTAGCGAGTTCCCTATCTCTGAGAAAATTTCATGCAGCCACAAGTGTATAGGGATACCTATAACTTTGATCCAAAAGGAAATAGTGTTGGGGAAGGTTTCTCCAATATGGGGTACCCATCTTTCCAGCGAGAAGGACCATTTGTTGAAATGGCATGGCCGTTTGTTCAAGACCTTTTGGAGGTCAGATTCTGAGTTGAAGTCAAACTGAAATCAATGATTTCCAAGATCTATACCTCGAACTCTACCTTCCACGTCCCAAATGCTTGGTTTGGGCATGAAGGTGATGAGAGCTTCGGTACTCCTTCCTTCTATGTTGAACATTCTTCCCACAAGGGAGAGGTTAAAACGAGCTAAGAGTTTTGAGTTGTCTACTTGGGATAGATCCAGTTTTTCATCATCATCATCCTTTCTGCTAACTTCTTTTCCTTTGTTGTTTTTGTTTTCCATCTCTAGTTTGCAAGTTCACCGAGAGCAGCTTTTGAGACTTGGAAGTTGACAGTACTAGCAGGTTCTGTTGTAGCTGAAGTGAGAGGGTGCTTGTTAAAAGATCTTAGCGTGAGCTAGAGTGAAAATCAGAGAAAGGAGCAAGGTTTAGACATGGGTCAGAGGTTACTTAGCAAGAGCTAGAAAGTCTTCAAGAGGTCAGAAAGTTCTGTTTTAAGGCTCCATAGATGGCTGGATGATCAAAGATTAGGTAGTGAGAAGAAGGGATGGTGGAGAGGAGGTTTCCGGTGAGAAAAACAGTCTCTTCCGATGGTCAACAAGGGTTTTTAGTATTTTGGGTAAAAGAAAGTATATCTGGCCATTTTGGGGTGAAGAGACTTTTTGAAATAGTCAAAGGAAGTTTCTAATTTGGGAAAAGGTGGGTGAGATGCCTTGGGGAAGATGTCTGGGAGCTTTCTCCGTGATTTTCATAACTTTTTTCCAACTTATGTAGTATATACTATTCTTTTTATCTAGACATATATAAATTACAACTGATATGTTTTCCAATAAATTAAAAGTTGGTATCGGTTAGACGATTATAATGTTGTAGTTTTGGAGAATAACAAATAAATAAATCAAGTATGTTAGGGTTTGGACTCAATCCCCAAATACAACAGAGAAAAATAGAAAAAAAAACTGAAAATTATTTATTTTAATTCATTTTCAATGCCGACAATAACATCCACTATTTGAAACATATATTATAGAATAAAAAAGTCGGATAAAACCAGATGCACATGCCTAATTTGGATGATGCGAGATTTATACTATTATGGTCTTTGGATCTTGGTGCTTTAGATCCGAATATTTAATATGTTTGTAATTCATTCACGAGTTTGTAATTCATTCACGAGTTTCCATATAGGTCCCTTATACTAATAATGTATGCGTCATATTCGTTGAAGTTAAAGTGGTCTCTCTTGTGTCAAAAAAAAAAGAAAAAGGTCTCTCTCTTACGGCGATTGTTTAGAGATCTAGGGTTTCTGAATTCTCCTTTTCCATCGTTAAGGTTTTCGTCGTCCGACGAGAAATTTCTTCTTTCTCTTTCCTTTTATTTTTCTGGTTTTTGTATGGTTCTTTTTAGTTCTGTTTCCCATTCTCGTCGAGACCTCCGGAGTTTGTGGTATTTTTGGCTCCACATCTTCGAGCGGTCCTTCCATAATTTCTATAGATCTCTTCTCCGGCTTCATCTTCTCGAGCTCCTATTCAGGATTATGCTCATTCTCTTGTAGATGTGGCCCCTAGGATCTCCCCTGCTCCTGCTCTTTTTTTCTCGGACGTTGTCAAATCCAGAACACTTCAGAATCATCGAAGAATAACATCGCCCTCTTTCTCATATGAAGGGATACATTCTGTTATTGCATTGGCCTTCATTTATCTAGTCTCAGAACAGGTCTGGCCCGAGCATATAATGACCTATTTTCATGGCTCCCCTTCGAAACCATGAAAAATATTTGCTGATTTGAACCCAATTTGGGGGGTTCTATCAAGCAATACTCCTATCAGACTTTCCTGATTCACATTCCGTCGGAAGCCACTCGCAATTAGGTTCTTGAAGTGGGTTTCTGGCAATCAGGTAACTGTGCGTTCACTGTTACAAAGTGGACTTCTAATTCGGCTAATATTCAGATGAAACTTGACTTTGCGCCTCTGTGGGTAAACCTCCGGAATGTTCTTGCTCCCGTCTTCACATTTGATGGAATCAACACAATTGCCTCTGCCTTAGGCATTCCGCTCTATACTGAGCGTGCTAAACTCTCTCCTAATCGATTGGGTTTGATCGAGATAAGAGTGCTTATGAAATTGGACGAGCCTTACCCTGAGGCTGTTCGTGTTCAAGATAAATTAGGGAACTCGGTTCTGATACAAGTGGACTACCCTCATATACCGAAAATATGTCCTAGCTGTGGTGAGTTTGGCCACCTACAAATTAGATGCCATGTTCCTGCATCTTCAGGGATCGGCCCCCTTGTTATTGTTGTCAATCAACTCCCCATCGTAACAAATTCTAATGTCAACGTTGATGCAGTTCCTAATGAGCAAAGCTCCCCCCCCCCCTTCGAACCTAGATGATTTGTCACCTTATGGCTCTAAGATTTTGGGTTCAACAACTCCCTCATCACCCAAGTCTTCTTCTTCTCAGATACGATCAACTTCATCCCCAGTTAATTCCACTAAGCAATGGGTTAAAGTGGCTTTTATATATAAACCAAGATCGGTTTCTCCTCCATGTCTTTCACTCAACAGAAAGGACTCTTCTCTTCATTCTTTGGATTTGCGTAATGAGGAAAATTTGATTCACAATGCTCAACAAATTCTGAGGCAAAGGGACAAATCGGCAACACCTTCTAGTCCAAGAGAGAAAGGGCTTGATATGTGTGATTTTTAGTGTCTTTTTTGCTCATCTTTTATGATCATTTTAGCATTGATTAGGATTAGGCTTGCATTTGTATAGTTATTGCATTTCAGGTGATTATGAGAGACCATGCATCATTTGGGAACATCAAAACTCAAAGGAATCAAGAATTAACCATTTTCAGAGGCTAGGATTGGTCATAGACCAATGCAGCATCGGTCAAGGCTTGCTCAGGATGCAACATCGATCACATGCAAAGGAGGATCGGTCACCCCTTGATCGATCAAGACCAACCAGGTGCGGAAGTCAACAGTTTCTTCTCCAGAATTGACTATCTCGTTTTTACCCTAATTGGAACTAGTATTTAAGCTTTCTAAACCTTATTTTGAAGGGAGAGACTACTTTTACCCTCTCTTAGAGCCACTTTCCATTTCTCTCTATTGTTCTTAGTTTTATTCTGGATCTTGTAATGCAATTTCTTTAAGATTCAAGCTTTGATTTAGTGTTTATTCATTTTGTTCTTATTATTTTGTTTTGAATCTTGCAACTTCAATCTTCTTCTACCTTTCTTGTCCAACTTAGCCATGATGAAACCAATTATCTTCATAGATCTTTGTGTTTCATCCATGGATTGAGAGTAGTCATCTTCTAGGTGATTGATTGGGAAAGATTAGGGTGATTAGGTTCTAGGTTTTGATGTTTGGGGCTTATACAATCACAAGTATCTTATGCAATATGATTCTCTTAAGCTTGATTGAGTTTGGCCAATTCAGTCATGATCTAAAGAAGACTTCTAATCCCGAGAGGTGCTAGTTAGCCTTTTATTCATGTCTGTTGCAGTTCTGAAATGCTTTGCCAAGAGATTGGATTGTTATTTTAGGATGATTGTATGAGAAATTGTTAATGCTTCCTAGTGTGTTTCAATTAGATAAACATCATTATATTTTGATAAATTATGTTGCATTGATGGATAATAGCCCATAAAACTTAGAAACTTTTTAAAACACTAAACTTTTGTATTTTGATAAATTATGTTGATTTGATGGATAATAGCCTACAAAAACTGAGAAAATTTAACACTAAGCTTTTGTATTTTGATTAATTATGTTGATGTTATAGATAATAGCCCACCAAAACTAAGAAATTTTGTAAAACACTAGGATTTTGTAAAACACTAGGATTTCCGACGGATTTCTGACGGAAACGTGCTTAAAAAAAAAAAACCGAATTGAAAACCGTGAGCAATCCGTCGGAAAATCGTAGGAATATCTCAACGGTAATTTTCCGTCGGAATATTGACGGATATCTCGCTGTCGAAATTTCCGACGAATTTTCGACGGAATATTAACGAAACTCCAATCGATTATTTCCGTCGGAATATCGTCGGAAATCCCGTCAGAATTTTGGGCCAGTTTCTTGTAGTGATAGCCCACAATAAACTGAGAAATTTAGTAAGACACTAAGTTTTTGTATTTTGATAAATTATGTTGATGTTATAGATAATAGCCCACCAAAACTAAGAAATTTTGTAAAACACTAGACTTTTATATTTTAAAAATTATGTTGATTTGATGGATAAGCTCACAAAAACTGAGAAATTTTGTAATACACTAAGCTTTTTTATTTTGATAAATTATGTTGATTTTAAAGATAATAGTCCCCAAAAACTAACAAATTTTTTAAAACACAAAGCTTTTATATTTTAAGAAATTATGTTTATTTGATGGATAATAGCGCACAAAAACAAGAAATTTTTTCAAGGGAGAATGCAAAATGGAGAGTGGTGAATGGAGAATGGAGAAGCGAGAATGGAGAAGGTATAAGAGAGAATAGAGATTGGAGAAGGAGAGTGGAGAATGGAGAAGTGAGCATGTTAAGAAATTATGTTGATTTGATTGATAATAGCCCACAAAAACTAAGAAATTTTGTTTCGTTTTCCCTTCATCTTTTGTATTCTCTATTCTCCATTCTCCATTATGCATTCTCCATTTTTCGTTCTCCATTCTCCATTCTTCATTCTCTATTCGCCGAGAATGGAGAAGGGATAAGAGAGAATGGAGATTGAAGATGGAGAATGGAGAATGCAAAAGGGAGAATGGGAGAATGGGAGAATGGAGAAAGGAGAATGCAGAATGGAGAATGGGGAATGGAGAACGGAGAACAGAGAATGGAGAATGGAGAAGGGAGAAAAGAGAAGGAGAACGACGAATGGAGAATAGAGAGGGATAAGTGAGATTGGAGAAGAGCCAAGGGTGAACAGAGAATGCAGAAGGGAGAATGGAGAATGGAGAAGGGAGAAGGGAAAATGGAGAGTGGTGAATAGAGAAAATGGAGAATGGAGAATGGAAAAGGGAGAATGAAGATTGGATAAGGAGAATGGAGAATGGAGAAGGGAGAATGGAGAACATAGAAGGGATAAGGGATAAGAGAGAATGGAGAATGACGAATAGAGAATGGAGAAGGGAGAATGGAGAAGGGAGAAAAATGGAGAATGGAGAAGGGAGAAGAATGGAGAATGGAGAATGGAGAAAGGAGAATGGAGAAGGGATAAGAGAGAATTGAGAAGGGATAAGAGAGAAAGGAGAACTGAGAATGGAGAATAGAGAATGGATAATGGATAATGGAGAATGGAGAAGAGAGAATGGAGAATCTAGAATGGAGAATAGAGAATGAAAAATCTAGAATGGAGAAAGGAGAACAGAGAACGGAGAATGGATAAGGGAGAATGGAGAATTGAGATTGCAGACTAGAGAATGGAGAATGGAGAATAGAGAATGGAGAAGGGATAATCTATCAATTCAGCAAAATTACCGAAAATACAAAATTCTATCATTTTACAAAATCTCTCAATTTGGTAAACTATTATCAGTATATTTTCCTAAAACATAAAAGATAACATTTAATAAATTTCTCAATTTTTATGGATTATATATTATCCACTTTTTAAAAAAAAAATAATCTCAAAATATAAAACTCTATCATTTTACAAATCTCTCAATTTTCATGGAGTATATCCACAAATTAGCCTAATTCCCACAAATACAAATTTCTAGTTTTTTACAAAATCTCTCAATTTGATGCACTATTATCCACAAAATCAGCACAAGTTCTTAAAATGCAAAATTCTAGTGTTTTACAAAATCTCTCAATTTTTATGGACTTATTATCAACAAAATAATCATAATTTCTCAAAATAAGAAATTTAACTTTTTCCAAAATCTCTCAGTTTTATTGACTATAAGCCACCAAATAAGCATAATTTCACAAAATACAAAAATGTAGCTTTATATTAAAATCAATCATTTTTTGTGGACATGCATCGAATAAACATAATTTCCGAAAATATTATTACTTCTTCTTATGTGCGTATTTATGTTTACAAAATTTTGCTATTTTACAATATATCTTAGTTTTGTGAACTATTATCCACCAAAAAGACATAACTTCTCAAAATAACATATTCTATCATTTTAGAAAATCTCCCAGTTTTATGGACTATTATTCACCAAGAAAACATAATTTCAGAAAATACAAAATTTGGGTGTTTTACTAAATTTCTCACTTTTGAAGACTATGATCCAAAAAATCAACATAATTTCGAAAAACACACAATTTTAACGTTTAATAATTCTCTCAGTTTTTGTGTACTATTATCCACCAAATAAACATAATTCCAAAATACAAAATTCTAACCTTTTAAAAAATATCTTAATTTTATGGACTGATATCCATCAAATTAGCATTATTTCCCCAAATAAAAAATTCTACCATTTTATAAAATCTCTCAATTATATGGTCTATTAGCAAAAAAAAACAATTATTTACTGAAATACAAAACTCTAACATTTTACAAAATTTCACAATTTTCATTGACTATTATCTACCAAATTACCATAACTCCCATAAATAAAAATCATATATTTTACAAAATCTTAGCATAAGTTCTCAAAATACAAAAACTGTAGCGCTATACAAAATCTCTCGGTTTTGTCGAATTATTATCCACCAAATCACAATAATTTCTCAAAACACAAAATTCTTACATTTCAAAAAATTCTTACATTTCACAAAATCAAGAATTTTGTGGATTATTATCCACTAAATTGACATAACTTTCTGAAATCCAAATTTCTAGCACTTTATAAAATCTCTTAATTTTGGTGGATTATAAGCTACCAAATGAACATAATTTGTCAAAATAAAAAATTATAGCATTTTAAATCATTTATTTAGCTTATGGACTATTATCCTCTAAATTATCACAATTTCTAAAATAAAAATTCTAGTGTTTCAAAAAATCTCTTAATGTTGTAGACTATGATCCACCAAATAACCTTAAATTTTCCAAAAATAACAATTTTGGCGTTTTAAAAAATCTCAGAACTTTTAGAGATTCTTATGCATGAAATCATCACAATTTACATAATATAAAACTATAGCATACTACAAAATCTCTTAGTCTATGTGGATTATTATCCACCAAATAAACATAAATCTCACATAATAAATGATTTAGTGTTAATCTCTCAATTTTTTGTTGACTGTTATGCACCAAATCAATATAGTTTCACAAACTACAAATTTTGGTATTTTATTGACTATGATCTACCAAATCAACATGATTTCTTAATATACAAAATTCTAGCGTTATATAAAATCTCTGAGTTTCTATAGTCATTATCCAATAAATAAACATAATTTTCAAGATACTAACTTTCACAAAATATCTAAACTTTTGTGGACTATTACCATCAAATTAGCATAATTTGCCAAAATACATGATTCTAATATTTATAAATTCTCTCAATTTTTTTGGGTTTTTAATCCACTAAAGTGATATGATTTCCCAAAATATAAAATTTTAGCATTGTACAAAATTCATCATTTTAATACATTTATCCAGTAAATCAACATAATTTCATAAACATAGCAATAACTTTATAAGTAGGAATGGAGAAAATATAGGTACCCGATATCTAAATTCCAAACCAACCTAAAAACTGATTCAGATCCTTGTTAAAATCTGAATGGATCTGATCTTGAAAGTACATTGAAAATTAGTTCAGGTTCGGATAACATCCCATAATCCAAAAACCTAAACTATGATACCATTGTGGAATAAAGTATAAGCTATAACCCAATAAAATATCTTACTGAATCTTATTAAATACTCGAGTCTAATTTTTGTGAAGAAATGCGATTCTCAATTTCTGTCACTGTAGATTTTATTGTAATCGAAGAGGCATAATCTTACTCTGGGTGTGTGCATATGCAAGTTGGAATATTTTGAGTTAGCTATGAGCCTATGAGAATATCGACATAATCGCTGCATTATCACACTTAGTACAATTCAAGACACATGTCTCCATCAAATATCCCTTGACTCCGAAACATTGATCCACTCAATTTGAATCTCAACCTCACCGCTTATGATGTTTCTCAGTCTGAGTTTCATGTCTTGGACGATTTTTCCATCACTAGAGATGATGATGCTCTCTCCAGACAAGCAGTTGTCTCTACTCGGGTTCACTCTATGGATCTCGGTTACATCAGAGAGTTCTTGAAGATCCATTTTTTGAACCTCAAGAAGCGACTTGATGTTTATATCTGCATCTCCCATCTTGTCATGTATTAAGCTGTAATTATCGGTTTAGATTAATTATATAGTTTTGG
Source organism: Biscutella auriculata (assembly GCA_900406285.1). Classification (NCBI taxonomy): domain Eukaryota; kingdom Viridiplantae; phylum Streptophyta; class Magnoliopsida; order Brassicales; family Brassicaceae; genus Biscutella; species Biscutella auriculata. The sequence goes on from OVAO01000289.1 coordinate 22,142, forward strand.
TTACCTTGGTTAGGGAATTTGATTATATATATATATGCACAAACGATATTGGAACGTAACAAATTCAGATAGAATAAACGTCTTTATTCACTGAATCTCATATTCTAATATGGTATCAGAGTGACTTTCGCTCGCGTTCGTCTGATTTTTGCTCGATTCTCTCGATTTCCTTGTTTTTCTTCTCAATTTCTTCAACAGATTGTTCAGTTCTGAGTTTCGATCATAGTTGAGAGCTCATTTATTCCATTTCTTGTGGAGAGTGTCACTTGATCTTCGAGATTGAATCGACTTCCTCTAGTTGACATCAAATATTCATTCTAAAGCTAATTGGCTTCTGTTTTCGAAGACCGGCTTCCGATGGGTGGCTTGGAGTAAATGTTATCTCATGAAAGATAGGTGTTTTTGTACTTTAAATGATAACTCTGAGGGATCTTGGATCTGAAAAATATTTTGAAGCAGAGATCCGTTGCAAAGAAGTTTCTAGTTTGTAATCCGGGAGATGGGGCCTCAACGAGTTACTGGTATGATAATTGGATTGGTTTGGGGGCTTTAATATCTATCATTGGTCCGAATGGACCTCGTGTCCTTGGAATTCCTAGGGACAGCTCTATTTCGCAAGGTTTGCAAGTGGTCAGTTGGGCCTCGCCAACTAGAAGACACCCGATTTGTCAGCTTATGAGAGCATGTCTTCTTATTCTTCTTCAGTTAGATAATCAGGAAAAGGATCGCTTTCTCTGGAAGCATTCGAAGGCTTCTACACCAGAAATGTTTTCATCTTCTCAGACTTGGGAGGCGCTAAATCATGGCGGTATGAAAGTGTGGTGGGGAAAATTGGTTTGGTTTTCTGAAAGAATTCAAAAACATGATTTTATATTGTGGCTTACACTGAGGAATCGATTGTCCACAAAGGACAAATAGAGATTGTGGGGATTAGCGGTCGATCCCACTTGCTTGTTATGTGAAAGAGATAATGAAAATCCAACTCATCTCTTCTTTGAATGTCAGTTTTCTAAAGGAATATGTGACTTTCTCTTTTGACACAATGATCTTTCTCTTCCCAATAGTCAATCGTTTATGAACTTCGCTCATTGATATGCAAAGGAGTGAGTAATAGGCGTCTTTCTCTCATAATTCGCCTAAATTTTCAGGCGATGGTGTATGAAATCTGGAGAGGAAGGAATTCAAGGCTTCAGTCGAGCTTAAAAAATTCGGTCTCAGTTATAGTTTCTCAAATCCATGGTATTATGAAGCGAAAGATGCTTTTGCTAGATAAGGACAATAGCTCTGCTTCTACTCTTTTTATGCAGATCTTGTTTGGGTATATCCACCATAAGGCCTACATGCTGTTCCTTATGTTTGTTATGCTCATTTTCCTTTATCTGATGTTGCTCGGACTATTATTAGCAGATAATCCTTTTGTATCGAGATTTTATCTCCCTTTTAGAGGGGATAGTTTTAATAAAATATATAATTATCTAATATATAATGAGGGAAGGGGTGCTCTCCCGTTGCGACATGTGGCACTCCTTCCATATAACAATTATAATTATATTAAATAATACGTGTAATATCTAACAAAAACATAATGGGAGATTTGGTAAATTGTCTATTGTGAAATTGAAGAGGTCATGAGTTCATTTCTCACTTTCTTCACTTTTGTTTAATTTTTCATTTTATCAAAACGACATAGTTTTGATCTATACATGAATATATACAGATTTTGAAATCCATAATGGTTTATAGA
>OVAO01000290.1:0-23873 GCA_900406285.1 Biscutella auriculata
CTCCGCCTTCCATCGTGTTCTTTACCTTTCTGTCTCGATTGAACCTCCTCATTTATCCTCAAACTATACTACACCAAGTTTCAGCTTCATCGGAAAACGTTTGTGCAGAGAAGTCACTAAAGAAAACCTTGTACGGCCCGGCGAGGCCGTACCGTACGTACCCGGCGACTTCCCTCGACAACCATCGACCAGATCTCGCATTTTCGTTGTTCCTCCTCGACTGATCTTCACCATTTCATCACAAAGAGAGACTCCCACAAAGGCGGCAACTTTGGATACGATTCGGTCGAAGAAACCTTCACAACTTTCCCTCCGTACACCGGCGTTCCGTACCGGCCGTACCAGTCACCATCAACTTCAAATACACCGACCAATACATTTCCTTTCTCATCATTCTCTCAACTGTTCTTATTTATATCCCCACTTGGTCGACGAATAACGAAACTCACTCCATTCGAACGCAGGTTTAAGAGCTTTGGACGTTGAGGCCACTTTCCCGTAGCCGGCCGTCGACGGATCCATCTCCAAGGGCATTTTTTACGTACTCGGCGTGTATCATATTGTTCCTTCGATAGTTGAGTCCAAAAGAAGTTGTTCCTCGCAAGTACCTTAGAACATTCTTCAAAGCTACTTCATGACACTCCTTTGGCTCATGCATATATCTACTTAGAACCCCCACAGAGAAAGAAAGATATGGGCGTGTGTTTAGTAAGTACCTGAGACACCCTATCACTCTTCTATAACTTTTCTCATCTACCCGAGTTTCCATTTAACCTTTGCTCAGTTTTAGTCCGGAACTCATCGGGGCATGAACCGCATTACACGTTTCCATCTTCGCCTCTTCAAGTATTTTATTCGCATACCTTTCTTGACTTAGAGTAATACCTCGTTCCCATTGGTGCATCTCGATTCCAAGATAATATGTTAATTTTCCGAGATCACTCATCTCGAATTTTGATGCCATTCCTTTCTTGAAATCGAATATTAGACTTTGGTCAGAACTTGTAACTAACAAGTCATCCACATAAACTGCTACGAGTAAAACTTGGTCTTTAACTTGCTTTCGGTATAACGACGGTTCTTTTGTGCACTTAACAAATTCCAACTCTTTAAGGATTGAATTTAACTTGTTATTCCATGTCGTTGGAGCTTGTTTAAGTCCATAAAGTGATTTGTTCAACTTGTAGACTTTCCCTCAAGATCCCTTTCTCACAAATCCTTCAGGTTGGCTAACGAATACTACTTCCTTTAACTTGCCATGAAGAAAAGAGGTTTTAACATCTAGATGATGAACCTGCCAACCATTTGATGCCGCCAGAGCTATAATAAGTCTAATAGTTTCGATTCTGGAAACTGGTGCAAACACTTCTTCGAAATCAACTCCAAACCTTTGCACATATCCTTTATCTACTAGTCTTGCCTTGTATTTGTTGATACTTCCATCCGATTTTCGTTTGATCTTGAAAACCCACTTTACTCTGATTGGTTTTGCGCCTGGAGGAAGTTCCACTAAGTCCCATGTTTTATTTTTTTTGATCGATCCTATCTCTGCATTACAAGCATCTCTCCATTCATTTAGTTCCTTAGCTTCTTCATAGTTCCATGGCTCATCATCATACACAAATCAACAGTCTCTCTCCCTCTTCCTCTATGAGTCTCAAGTAATCCCCGAACACAAGTTTCTCTCCCTCTTCCTCCGCAGTCAACACATAATCGCTTAGGTGTTTAGGCTTTACGCTAATCCTGCTTGATCGTCTAAGTGCTTGAGAAAACTCATGACTACTCGCCTCGATATGTTCATGCTCAGCCACTCCCGGGTCCGAAACAGAGTTGCCATCGATGGCGTTTGTCTCTGTGTCGGGTTCATCTTCCCTCTCACCATCGATGTTATCAACCCCATCATGCAAAGTTTCCTTCTCTCCATCTTGTCCTTCGAGACCTTGATTACCAAAAACTCCATAAGTAATCTCAAACATCCCTAGTCCAACACCTTCATCATTGCTGTTACACCATCTCCAACTCTTGTTCTCGTCAAAGACAACTTCTCTGCTGAGTACCACCTTTCGAGTTGTTGGATCAAACAAGCGATATGCTTTTGATCCTGGTTCTGTCCCCAGATGAACAAGAACACGAGATCGATTATCAAGTTTTCTTGTATGTGGAATATCGACTTTGACATACCCTATACACCCGAAAACTCGCAGATGATCGATACGAGGTTTTGTTCCCTTATATGCTTCGTATGGAGTCTTCATTGCTAAGGTTCGAGTAGCAACTCGATTAATCAGATATGTAGCGTGCCTTACTGCCTCTCCCCATAAGTAGTTTGGCATATTCATATGCTTAAGAATGCTTCTAGTCATCTCTAAAAGAGTTCGATTTTGCCTCTCTACTACTCCATTTTGCTGAGGTGTGTACGGAGCAGTTAGATGTCGATTAAGTCCAACGTCACGACTAAAATCTTAAAACTCCCGAGAAGTAAATTCTCCTCCTCTGTCCGTGCGAAGTGTCTTCATTCGTTCTCCGGTCTCTTGTTCTACAAGTGATTTGAAAGCCTTGAACCGATCGAATGCTTCCCCTTTTTCGGTTAGAAGGATCGACCACATATATCGTGAGTGATCATCTATCAACACAAAGATATATCTCTTCTTTGCTGCTGTAGGTGGTGTAATAGGCCCACATAAATCTCCATGAACGAGTTTTAGTACCTTTTCTGCATGATATGTTGTCTTGTTTGGAAACGGGCGTCTTACTTGTTTCCCAAGCAAACATGATTTGCATGTTTCTTTCATAACTTCGGCATTTGGTAAGCCCAACACTAGTTCTCTTTGCATCATTACTTTCATAGTATCTATCCCGATATGCCCAAGACGAGCATGCTACTGTGTCGAAGTATTTGTTGTTCCCCCCAATAAGCACTCGGTTTGCTCTGCTTTCAAAATCACTTTGTAGAGTTGATTTCCTGACTTGTTAGCTTCGAACAATACCTTTCCATTCTGATCAAGGATTGCTAGACTCATTCCTTGCATTCTTACTTCCGAACCGGACTCAGTAGCCTGTCCCAAACTAATGATATTACTTTTTAAATCTGGGATAAAATAGACGTTTGTTAGCCTTTTCTTCCTTCCTTCCTTATCTATGAAGCGAATAGAGCCTTTTACCTTGATGTCTATCCGCGAGTCATCGCCAAATCTGACCTTTCATGTGACTGTCTCGTCGATGTTAGTGAAGTACCTCCGATTCCCAGACATATGATTGCTTGCTCCATTATCTAGATACCACACTTCATCTGAAACCTTCTCAAAGAGTTCCGCCTTTTCCTTTTGTTCATTTAGGTATATCACCTCGTGTACCATAAGATCTTCAGCTTCTTGAGTGTCCTCTTCGACGTTCTCAACTGTTTCTTGAAGTTTGAGTAGTTTATCAGGACATTTGCTGCGTAGTGACCAAATTTATCGCATCGATAACAGACAACCTTCAACATATCTTTCCGCCCTCGACCACCACTATTAGCTCTTCCTCCTCGGCCTCTTCCGCCCATGTATCCGCGGGAGTATGTTTGATCCGATTGTCTCTCAGCATACATCAATTTCTCTTGATCGTTTTGCTGTTTTTCTCTACAGCCAAGTCTCTCCTCATATGCTTTGAATCTTCCCACAACATCCTCAAAGCTCACCTTCTCTAGGTCAAGGACCTGCTCCAGTGCCGTAATAAGTTGAACAAACTTATTTGGTAAGATATTAAATAGCTTCTTGACCAATTTCGATTCGGCAATTGTCTCTCCCAACGTTATTGCCTTCGTCGATGTGGTTGAGAGTTTCTCCACAAACTCATCAATAGTTTACGAATCCTTCATCTGCATTCGTTCAAAGTCTGCCATAAGTATCTGAAGTCGCCCTCCTCTGACTCTGTCAGCTCCTACGTGTCGCGATTTTATGGCAACCCATACTTCCTTCGACGTTGCAAGAGTACCGACTTGCATTATCATCGTCTCCGGTATTGATTGAAACAGTAGCGCTTTGGCGAGAGTATTTTTCTCTCCTTTCTCAATCCCCGGATTGACTGTTTCCCATACTTTGTGGACTTCGAGTGCCACCTGCATCCGAATGGCCCATACAGTATAATTCGTTGAGTTGAGCATTGGGCACTGAATGGATGAAGACGATGTCGCCTCTCATGGCTTATTACTCGATTTGATGATGTCCCCCATATCTTCAAAAACAATGTTTATGCTCTGATACCAATTATTGTTTTAAGACTTGTGTTTCCCAATCAATAAACTTGTATTATTGATCTTAATTTGTCTCTTACAAAACTCATGAGACTATCACATCTTGATAGCTCTCTTTATATAGGACTAGACTCATACTAATCCTAGTAGAACTAGGAAACACTCTTTCCTAATTTCTAGCAAGTAGATAGACTATACAATATATTTAGCTCTCCTAAATATATTCTCCTAGTCTATCCTAACTACTTTCGTTTTCTTTAATTCAAACTTAATGTTAACTTATTGCATAAGTCAACAAAAGAAAAATGCAGCTCATGTATCTTCGGCAAGCAAACACGACAAGTATTCCCGCAAGCAACAACGTATCGCGCAAAAGAAAAACTTGAGCTCATACATGGAGATCTCTGCGGCCCCATAACACCATGCACAAGCACTGGAAGTAGGTACATATTCGTACTTTGATGACCATTCGAGATATATGTGGATTGTGTTGATGAAGGAAAAAGGAGAAACGTTTGAAAAGTTTAAACGGTTCAAAGCAAAAGTAGAACAAGAGTCGGGAGCAAAGATACGCACGCTTAGAACATATAGAGGTGGAGAATTCACATCACATGAATTCAACTTGTTTTGTGAAGAAGCGGGGATAACTCGACATCTTACTGCTCCTTATACTCAACAACAAAATGGAGTGGTTGAACGGCGAAATAGAACTATGATGGATATGACCAGAAGTATGTTAAAACACATGGGAATGCCAACTTATTTGTGGGGAGAAGCAATAAGACACACAACTTATTTGCTAAATAGAGTGGCTACAAGGTCGCCGAAGAATGAGATTCCGTATGAACGATATCATGGAAGAAGTCCAAACATCAAACATATACGGGTTTTCGGGTGCATTGCCTATGCGAAGATAGACAAGCAATTCTTGAAAAAGTTAGATGATCGATCACGAGAGCTCGTGCACCTAGGGACAAAACCTGGTTCAAAGGCTTATAGATTGCTTGATCTGCAAGTAAGGAAGATTGTTCTGAGTCGCGATGTGGTATTCGATGAGACAAAAGGCTGGAGTTGGAAAAACAATGAAACCAAACAGCAAGAGAGACTACGAGTTGAATTTCATGGTTTTGGCAATAATGGTCTTCAGGAGGAGAGTGATAAAGAAGACACATGCTTGCAAGATCATCGTATGCGTGACCTTCAAGCGCAACAAAAGGACAATGGCGGAATTGATCAAGTAGATGAAATTATGATCAAAGATGAGCTCGACGACGATGGAGATGAATTGAGATCGCCACAAGAAGATGCCGTGAGTGAACCTGCTTACGAACAAAGAAGATCCACACGACAAAGTGTCACGCCTAAGTACCTCGAAGATTACATTCTTCTCGCCAAAGAAGAAGGAGAGAAGTTGTTGTTGTGTGTCAACGATGAGCCTAGAAATGTCAGCATAGCCTTGGAGTCAAAGGAATGGACAGATGCATGTGTGGATGAATTGTCATCAATCGAAAAACACAAGACATGGGATCTTGTCGATCTTCCGGAGAATGTGAAGCCTATTGGTTTAAAGTGGGTCTTTAGACTTAAGAAGCATTCGGATGGGAGTATTAACAAGTACAAGGCTCGACTTGTTGCAAAAGGATATGTGCAACAACATGGAATAGATTATGAAGAAGTGTTTGCACCTGTAGCAAGAATCAAGACAATAAGACTTCTCGTTGGGATTGCGTCATCAAACATGTGGGAGATACATCATCTAGATGTTAAGACAACTTTCTTGTATGGTGAACTAAAGGAAACCGTATATGTTCTTCAACCAGAAGGATTCAAGACAAAAGGAAAGAAGAACAAGGTTTATAAGCTCAACAAGGCATTGTATGGACTAAAACAAGCACCAAGAGCTTGGAATGAGAAGTTAAATAGTATCTTGAAGGAGCTGAGATTTGCAAAGTGCTCTAAGGAACCATTAATGTATCGAAAAGAAGAGAAAGAAGGAATGCTGATAATAGCGGTATACGTTGTTGACCTATTTGTGACAGGTACAAATCTTAATCTTGTTAATCGATTCAAGGAAGAGATGGAAGTGAGGTTCGAGATGAGTGATCTTGGGAAGTTGTCATACTACCTTGGGATTGAAGTTCTCCAGCACGATCAAGGAATTACCTTGAGTCAAAGTCGAAATGCATTCAAGATTCTTGAGAATGCTAGCATGAGAAATTGCAATCCCACACACACGCCAATGGAAGTAGGGCTGAAATTAGCCAAATCCAATGATGAGGAGGATATCGATGCAACTAACTACAGGAAGAATGTTGGATGTTTTTGTTACCTATTGCACACTAGACCCGATCTATCGCTAAGCATAGGTATACTTAGTCTATATATACAAAGTCCGAGAGTCTCACACGGGAACGCAATGAATCATGTGATGCGATACTTATGCGGTACCACGAGCCTTGGTCTGATTTTTGGTCGAAGCATTGACATACCGAGAATTATAGGCTATTGTGATAGTAGTCATAATATTGATCCCGATGACAGTAGGAGCACATCAGGACATATATTCTATTATGGTGAAAGTTCTATAACATGGTGCTCTCAAAGCAAGATAGTGTGGCATTATCATCATGTGAAGCTGAGTTCATGGCTGGAACATAGGTAGCTAAACAAGCGATAAGGCTATAAGAGTTACTCGGAGAAATCGTGGGAAAACAAACCGAAAAGGTGGTAATTCGAATTGATAACAAGTCCGAAATAACCTTGACTAGAAATCTGGTCTTCATGGAAGGAGCAAACATATTCATCGAAGGTACCACTTCATAAGGGAATGTGTGGAGAGTGGGCAGATCGAAGTTGAGCATGTTCCGGGAACGGAGCAAAAGGCAGACATCATGACCAAGCCTCATGGAAGAATCAAATTCAAAGAGATGAGGGAATTCATTGGAGTGCAAGACTTAAAGAAAATGGACTTCAAGCTTAAGGGGGAGAATTTTGACTTGAGCAAGAAGTCATTAACTAACTAAGCTTGAAGATAAAGATAAAGTTCTAGATATTAGGACTTATCTAAATCTAGAATATCTTGAGAAAACATGAAAGTGTGTTTTCCTATCTCTATTAGGATTAGGAGTAATCTAGTTCTATAAATAAAGGATTATTAAGGTTGTGATAATCCATTAAGTTTGAGATTAAGATTGTAACCTTTAGTTTTGAGAGATATTTTCTAAAGTTCAATAAGAAGAAATAGTTCGTATTGAAATATTGATTGAGTTTACAAAGACTTTATGTCAAACTTTTTATATAGAGATTGGGTATAAAACACCAACGAATATCTATTTTTATATAGAGATTTTTGATAGAAAAATAGATGATTTTTTTAAGGAAATTACAAAAGGTTAAATAAAAAAAGCATGCAACCAATGAATGGTTATGGAAAAAAAACAAAGCAAAATAATGATGCACGAAAACCCTTCAATTTCATTCACTTACTTGGACTTGTTTCAACAAATGGGAAGAAATTTATTAAATCTTCATTTGATCTAACATTTAACTATAAAGGCCCAACTTGCTTCATCTTTCAAATTTTTATTGGCCATGATCGTTTCATAAAGTATATGCAAACTTGTTAAATTGTTTGCTAAAATATTTAGATATCACTTTTTAAAGTGTTCGTTAAAAACATTTGACTATCACGTTTCACAAACTGTTTTTTTTTAAGTATTTTCTAAAACATTTATCTTTTAGGACTCAAAAATATTATTTTAATCAAAATTCGTATATTAATTTTTTTATAATTTACTTTTTTTTGTCAACTCAAATATTATTTTATTAAGAAAAACAATTCACCGAGAGATACAACAATTCCACACGAAAACAATACAACCATAACATGGAAATAAAGTTTAGATTTGAAAGAAAACACTATATTTGATAAGATTACGTCGTTTTATTAATCATATTATATTAATTAAAAAGCTAATCAAAATACGATATCTCACAAGAAAATTTGTTTGATAATAGAGAGAAATGGTTCTATAACGAAGATAATACTAAAAAATACGAAATAACTATTTGATGATTAAAGAGAATAACCTCTTAAAAAAGTTTAAAATAATTTCTTTTTTAGAAATTTAGATCCGTAAAATGAATATAAAAGATTTAGAATTACACATACTAGATCAAGTACTCACTATATCTTATTTAGGTGACCTAAATATGTTCGGGATAATAGTGTAGTACGAGATATTTATAGATTTATTCTTAACTAATACAATACTCCTTCTATCCATTATATATATTTTTGTAGCTTTTTAATTGTGTTCCATAAAATAAGATTTTTTTCAATTTTCAATATAACTTTTTAATTTTTTTCATTTAATATTGAGTTGACTAACAAATTACATTCTAGTAAATAATTTTTACTCTTTAAAATTATTATTAATACTTTATTTTAAATCTTTTTGTATACTCTCTCTATTTCATTTAAAAAAATGTTTCAGGTTATTACACACAAATTAAAAAAGATTATAAAATATCTATTATAATCTCAATAAACTTCTTATTAAATGATATTGACTAATTATATTAGATAATAAAAAAGTTAAAATAGGAAAATAATATTCATTTTTGTCTTAAAAATCTGAAATATTATTTTATGTGAAACAAATTTTTTTTACTAAATATCACTTATTATGAAGTAATAAATAAAATTTCATAAAAATTTACCTAAATTATTTACAGGGATAAAGGGAATACATGTTAATGTAATTATTGATATATTATAGTTTTTACACGCGATAAAATATTGAAAAAACAGAAAAGAAAAGCCAACACGTGGTCTTCCAAGCCGCAACAGTATCGCATGATAAGCTTAAAGCATCACGTGGCCTCAAAAAAAATTTGCACGTCCTTGCCATATGTTGATGCATCAAAACCACAATTAGATAGAAGACCGTTAAGGCCATGTATATTATTAGTTTTTATTTATGAATTCTTTATAAATATTAAATTATTAATTTTATAAATACAATCAATTAAAAAATTTCAACATTTTTAAGTTTTTGTCCCTTTTATAGGTGGTTCTTAACTAAGAATTCTTAGTATTATTATATCAATATTTTTATAAAAAAAGTTAATCAATAATATTAAAAACACATTACAAATATTACATTAAATAATTTAAAACATATTTAAACATATTAATTTGTTCTGAAATTATTTTATAGATGCTCGACCAAATCGGTTTGAAGTGGTTTATGTTTTATCCTATCCCAAACTTGATTTCGGTTGGCCATCATATTTCAGAGATTTGAAGGCAATGTCCGTTGAATACGTATAATCGACTTGTACATTAGAGCTTCCTTCATCGAAATCCGACAAATCAAATTGAGTGTAGTTATTGTGTTCGTCTTCAACAATCATATTGTGGAGTATGATACAAGCTCTCATTATTTTGCCTAGCTTAACTTTATCTCAGTATAGAGCCGGATTTTTTATGACGGTAAATCGAGCTTGTAAAACTCTGAAAGCCCGTTCCACATCTTTTCGGACTGATTGTTGATTTTTAGCAAAAACGACGATTTTTTATCTTGGGGAAGTGAAATCGATTGGATAAATTTAGTCCATTTTGGATAAATACCGTCGGTCAAATAGTAAGCCAATTTATACTCGTGGCCATTTATGAAGTAGTTAATTTTTGGTGCTCGCCCATGTAAAATATCATCAAAAACTGGTGATCTTTCAAGGACATTGATATCGTTTAAAGTACCTGGGGACCAAAAATGCATGACAAATTCAAAGGTCATACGAAGCTACGACTTCTAGAACAATCGTTGATTTTCCGGAACCACGAGTATATTGTCCCTTCCAAGTGGTGGGACAATCCTTCCACTCCCAATGCATACAATCAATGCTCCCTATCATCCCGGGAAATCCACGTGCCGCTCCAACTTGTAGTAGTCGTTCAAGATCGTCGGGTGGTGGTATTCTTAAGTACTCATCCCCGAACAAATTTATGATTCCTTCCACAAAGTTCTCCAAACACAAAATAGTAGTACTAGCACCAACCCGGATATATTCGTCCACCATATCTCCGACACAACCATAAGCCAAAATACGAATAGACCCAGAGTACTTTTGTAATCCGGATAGACCTAATCTTCCCATAACATCTCTTATTTGTTGAAAATATGAAACTTCGTTCGAGAGACGATAAACTATTTTCATGAACATGCTCTTGTTCATTCTAAACCGGTGTTGGAACAAAGTTGGCGGATATGTTGGTTGATCACTAAAATAATCGTTCCATAAAAGATTATGGCCTTGCTCACGATCTCTTTCAATATAATGACGTTTCTTTTTCTCCTGGGTACTTGGGACATCGGTACTAATAATATTGTTAAACGCTTGTTGGAAAAATTGGTCGAACTGATCATCAAAATCAAATGGATCTCCAGAACCAGAAGCCATATTTGATTTTGGTTTTTGTGATGAATATTTGATTTTGGTTTTGGTTTTTTAATCAAAGAAGATGATTTTTATGTTTTGGTTTTTGTGATGAAAGAAGATGATGAAAGATAAAGAATTTTTTGTTTTTGTTTTATGATGAGAGACGATGTGAAAGAACTAGCATTTATAAGAAGAAACTTTAAGGTTATACAACAAAATATCCTTGACTTATCCGTGAGTCTTGTGACACAAAACACAACTCCAAACATTCGTGACTTGTCTTGTGACACAACAACACAAGATAACACAACATGACAAAATGACAGACACAACTTCAAAACAAAAAGAACTTCACAACAAAACAAAATGACAAACAAAATGTTACCTTGTCCGTGAGTCTTCTTCACCTACACATCTCCTTAGCTTGTCTGTGAGTCTTCACTTACAAAACCATCAAGATAGACAGAAATTTATGAGAAACTTATCAAAACATATAAAATATAAAATTAACATAGTAAAACTTAAACTTATCAACTTAAACCATTCTAAAAACTAAAACAGGAACTTACCATACTAAAAACTAAAACATGAACTTATCATACTAAAAACTAAACAGGAACTTACACTTAAAGCATCTCTCTGATTAGCTTATCTTTTAGAGGCAGTTCCATCTCATTTAAAACCTCTTTTTTGCTAATAAGACTAGATAGTAGTCAAACTTTAGAAACTTTCTCCTTCATTTCATTATCTTTCACTTTAATATTACAAGCATGTTGAAACAGAATCAGTGAATTACTCTCCTCTTGAGATTTGACCTTCATGCTCCTTTTCCCTTTCTTCTTAGTTGCCTTGACACCTTCGGGTCGAGTCTCTCCTTCATCACACTCTTGCATAATGTTTGATGAAGTGAAGGGGTCTGTCGATTTCCTTTTGTTTGAGTTGCTCCCGGTTTTGTTTGAGTTGCTCCTGCTTTTCACCGAACTAGAACACCAATTCAGATCATTTCGCAACTCGATCCAAGCATGTTCCAAGTTAAATTTAACCTTTTGATCTTGAAAGAATATTTCATAAGCCACCCTTAAAACGTCATCATCATTCTGGCCACTGCTCTTCTGTCTCTAAGCGGCCTCATAACACCCAACGAACTTCCCAACTTGGTCACTGTTCTTGTGCCACCTCTGCTTACAGTTTCTTGGATCACGGTTTTGATACCCTTCAAGCTTCGATGAAGCATTGAAGTACGCACCAATCTGCTTCAAAAAAGAAGTGTGCTTTTGCTCGTTGCCAACCACCGCATCCTTGCTAGTGTTTAGGCACGCACAACACAAGACAATGTCTTCCAAGGGCACTCATTTCCTCCTTTCTAAACGCCCTAAACCCTCTTCTATCATAGACTCTCTCACTTGGGATGAACCAAATACACATGTGTCTATGTTATTCTGAGACATAGGGATCTCTTGTTGGCTGTTCAAGAGATCCATGAAGTTAGAAGAGTTAAAACATGGATCCATAGGTGATTGATCCATGAGAAAGAAAGTTTGAAGTTATGTATTACGAACACAATTTTTTCTGAGTTAAAGAAATTTTTTAGTTTTCTGAGTTAGAGAAACTTTTTAGAATTTTGAACAATCTGATTAAGTTATGCACAAAGGTGTTCGAATATATAGAGGGGAAGTTAGATGTACCATTAGTGAGTAGGTGAGAGCATTCATTGTTACACCATTGTCATTAATCTCAAACATATATCCCTACACTTAAAACTAACAACAAGTACATGTTATCATTGCTCTCAAACTACCGGTAGAGTTAGACTTAGAGTATTCATTGTTAGTAACCAAAAAACAATTTAGAGAAAAACAAAAAGACAACAACACAACAAACCATCTAGCAACCTATTTAATTGTTCCATCTATAACAACTAACAAATCAAGACTGTCAATATCACAAACAGAACTAGCAACCAAGTCATTTACCTAACATCCATATTCATTTATTGCATATAACAAGACGATTCAAAAATGTGTTTGATTATATAGAGGGTTTAACATATCCTATTCACTATTAAGATAAACATACAAAGACACATATCTAACCTCTAATTGAAGAAGTCCTCCTGTTGCATCATATGATTCCTGCAATTGAAGAAGTCATTCTGCATCAAATGACTCCTGGAATTCAAGAAAGTATACAAGTTAAATCGATATAACCTGAAGAGATTCAAATAAACACATTAATCGGAAATAGAAATAGCAGTTTGCAGAATTAATATACACATTCAGAACAATTAAGGCAAGTCAATTCATGTAGAATTATAAGAACTAGCAATCGAGTTCTCTACACCTAAGAAGAACCAGAGAGCATTCAAAATTATTCAAGAGGATTCTAAATTGCATACACCCTAGACAATAACCAAAACACATAATGAGTATTCTAAATTAATCAAGATGATTCTAAATTGCATCCACCCTAGACAATAACCACAACACATAACGAGCATTCTAAATTAATCAAGAGGATTCTAAATTGCATACACTTTAAACAATAACCAAAAAACATAATGAGCATTCTAAATTAAGCAAGAGGATTCAGGTGTAAATAAAGAAGTGAAATTGAACTCTTATCTTTGTTCTTTGATCTTTGAAGCAGGTTTGCTGCTTCTTCGGGTTCCATCTCTGGAACTCTTATCTTTTTTCCTTGATCTCTGATCGTGTGATGCTTCTTCGGGTTCCGTCTCTGTAACACCACCAAAACACATAATCATAACTCAATACAATATTCACAGATTATACTTTTCGTACTAATCTACTCATTAATTTCACGATTAGATGAGAAATAAGCAACTAATCTACTCAAATCGAGAAATAAGCAACTAATCTACTCAAATTAAACATGTATACAAACATGTATATTAAGTAAAAAGAATAGTTGAACAACATTCACAAATTCTACTTTGCATGCAAATCTACTCATCTAATCTACAAAACACATCGAATCTACTCAAATCAAACTACAAAAGAGGCAAAACGAAGGTAGACAACGAAGGAAGAACTTACCCAACGAAAACCCCAAATCGAGTTTTAGGGTTTCCGAAACCCAAATCGATTTTTCGGGTTTCGATACCCCTAAACTCTTCGCATATCACACTCCGCTTCTCCTCTTCACGCCTTGCTTCCGATCGATTAATCGGCTCCGACGAGAAAAGGGTTTGCGTTCGTCTCCGAATCGCCATCGCTTTCGGTCTGTTATTTTTTCTCTCGACTCTTCGTAATGAACGACACAGAGAAACCCATGCAATATTTTCCTCTTCATTTTCACGCAACCAATAGATAGCCTACACGTCATCGGTTCATAATCGTTTATAAAATCGCTAATGCGAGAACCGTTTCTCCGTTTTAATCGATTTTTTCTTTTTGGGTTTTATTTCGTAAGAAATCGGCCCAATAACCCCATTACAATCGTCGATGCACTTGCTCTTAGAAAAAATCGACAGTCGAAAAAATCGATTAAAAACCTATAACTGGCCAAACACTGAACGACGGAACATACAAAGTTTTTCATTAGACGACATGGATTCGTCAATGGCACATGTGCAATAGTCCAAACTTCACTATCTAAGAGTCGTTGTAACAAAAACCTTTGTTAGAAATTGTTGGTGTTTTTCCTAGTGGGAAAACTATTGGTTTGGTTATAAAAAACCCAAATTTATGCCTAATTTGTGTTTATTGGGTTAAAATTAGGGTTAATGTGAGTGGAAGTATATAAGCCACTCTTAGCATTGTTTGGAAGAAATCAAAAGATTAGAGAGAGAAAGAAAAATAGAGAGAAGAAAGAGAAGACAAATTTCATCCAGTTTTTTCAAGGCAACGTTTGGACACTTAAATGTGGTTCGATTGAGTTGTTATTTTGTGGGGAGCTTTGTGACTCAATGGTTTTGATATTCAACGGTGAGATCTTTGTTCCAGCAATTGATTTGTAAGAAATTTGGGTTTTAGTAGGGTTGTTCGTCTGCAATTTTTCAGAGAGCATTGTCTTTGTTGTTTGGGAAATCCAATAGTTAGTTCTTCTCGGTTTATGCTGAAATTTTGCAGAGGTATTTTTGACTCATTCATCTAAGATTTGTACACTAAGATCTTGATTTGGTGGCCGGAATATTACTGAGATTGAAGTCGTTTGTTACTGCATTTTTCTAAGCTCTTGTATTGCTCTCTAGTTGGCTTCTTGTGTTGGTTGTGTTTTTGGAACAAAGAGGACGTGGTTGTAACTCGTATTCATTTGATATAATGGATTTTTGAGTGGACTATGCTCCCATAGTTTTTACTCCTCTCATTGAGGGGGTTTTCCACGTTAAAATTTCGTTGTTTCATTTACAATTTCAGTTTTTGAGTCGTATCCAGGTACCCCGTATCCAACATGTATCCAACCCTATCCAACCCGTATCCACCCCGTATCCAGGCACCTGTATCCACACCGTATCCAGGCACCTGTATCCACACCGTACCCACACCGTATCCACATACTCTGTATAACCCTGTGGTGGAAACTTTAATCCACTATGCATTTATTCGCCGTTTCCCCAACAAAATAGTATCAGAGCTTGAGGTTTGAAAGCTTAAGGTTTGGATTATTGGTTTGGTTTGTGTGAAGATGGAAAACATGGGTAGACTGGTGAGCTTGAATTGTGCTAATTATCATGTTTAGAAAGGCAAGATGGAAGATCTGCTTTTTGTAAAGGAATTACATATTCCAGTTTGAAGCCTGATGATAAAATCGATGCCCAATGGACTTTGCAACATTGACAAGTGTGTGGGTGTATAAGGCAATGGGTTGATGATAATGTGTTGCATCATATTGAAAATGAGACTAATGTTCGTTCTCTGTGGTTGAAGCTGGAGTAGTTGTTTGCTTGAAAGACAGGGAATAATAAAATGTACATGATGAAGAAGTTGCTTGAGTTGAGTAATCAGGAGGGAACTCCGATGACAGATCACTTGAATGCATTTCAAGGGATTCTCAACAAGATGTCTGACATGGGTATCAAATTTGTGAAGAGATCCATGGTCTATGACTTCTTGGTACATTACCAGGTTCTTGGGAGTTGTTCAGGATGTCTCTTTGTAACTCCGCGTCGGAAGGTGTTATTTCGATGGACTTGGTGAAGAATATTTTTCTGAATAAGGAGACTATAAGGCAGTCAAATCCTAGTTCCTCAATCAGATGTTTTAGTTACCGAGTCAAGTGGGAGGAGTTCATATAGAGAGCCCAAGTAAGACATAAGTAGGAGCAAAAACAAATCTAGCAAACCTGGAAAATTTGCTTATATTGAATGTCACTATTGTCATAAGAAGGGGCACATGAAGAATAATTGTTGGAAGTTGAAAAAACCAGAAGATGGTGAAGATCATGTGAATATCACGGACGATCAGTTCCTTATTCTTCTTGAGGGTGATGCCATTAATGTCACAAGTCAAGAAACTAGTTGGGTTGTTGATAGTGGAGCTACAACTCATGCTACATCACAACGAGATTTTTTCACCACCTACACTCTAGGTAACTATGGTTCTGTGAATATGGGTAATGATGGTGTGTCTCCGGTTGTTAGTATTGGTGACGTTTTCTTGGTGACTAGTCTTGTGCTTAAGCATGTTAAGCATATTCCTGATGTTCGCTTGAACTTGATCTCCTCGGGGAGACTTCATGATGATGGTTTCCATAGTTTTTTTGGATGAGGTAAATGAAAACTATCAAAGGGCTCTATGGTTGTGGCTCGAGGTGATAAGTCTTCATCCTTCTATTGGATGCAAGCTAAGATCTCCAAAGACATGGTTAATGCAGTGGAGAATGTTGATGCCTTAGAGTTATGGCATAAGTGACTTAGTCACATGAGTGAGAGTGGATTATTTATGTTGTCGAAGAAGGAATCTATTCTGAGTACATTCGGTATGCACTTGTAGAAGTGTGCGCATTGTTTTGTAGGGAAACAACACAGGGTATCTTTCAAGCCTTCTATACTCAGGAAATCCGAGAGACTTGATTTGATACATTCAGATGTATATGGTCCAATGAAGATAAAATCTCTTGGTGGTGCATCATATTTTGTTACATTCATTGATGATCATTCTAGAAAGTTGTGGGTTTTCATGATGAAGACTAAAGATCAGATTTTTGGATACTTCAAACACTTTTTGGTTTTGGTTGAAGTTGCTTTAGAGTTATCCGCAATAATAATGGCGGAACGTAATGTATACATTTACTGGTATGATCTGGGATATGAAAAACTCATTGCTTTAGAGTTCTTCTCATATACAGAACGTAATGTATACATTTACTTTGTAAATATTGTCAACAACTTATTAATAGTGCATTTAAAATTTTAGTGGAAAATAGTAATGAAATATATAAATGAAGGAAATGAAGAGATCATATCTTCTCTGACTTGAGTTAAACCGTTTGATTATTTATCTTCTCTGACTTGAGTTAACAATTAATATCTGAAATAGTTGAGATCATTCCACTCCGCGTCTCTTGCAAAAAAATTATTCCAACTCTCTCTTTACTTTTTTTCTTCTTCTTCTTCATAAAAACTAAGTTCCGAGACTATATTTAATCTTAGTTCTATAAATTTTTAGAACAGTTATATCTTGGAATATATAATACATTGTTTACTTGGGGTTTTAAATGGATATTAAATACTGATAACACATCCTACATATGATGCTTTTATTTGAAATATATATATATATATATATATATAGGTACGTCTCTGTGTTCCACGTGATTTTAGGTATATATATGAATTATTAAAAGTCATTAATAAGGTTTCTGGTTCACATAATTCCCTGGAGGATCATAGTTGCACACAATGAAGGTTCCACCATTGTTACACCTCACTTTGGCACATCCAAGTCTCACCGAGTTTCTCCAAACAACCTGAGTGTAATGACCACAAACACCATTGCACGAGTTCGTAGAGTAGTTGTAGTTACGCTTCTCGTCAGCCCACAAGTTCACGGCGGAAACACCGGACAAGTCACGGCTGCTTTTGGCTAAGTTCTCGCCGTACCGCCCAGAGTGTACAAGATTGCAGTCGCCTCTTCTTTGCTCTGCGTAGTTTCGGGAGACAGTTGCGAGCCCCTCGTCCCACTGCATAGGGCCGACACCCACAGCTGCTCGTGCCTCATTGTGAATCCTTAAAAAGTCTTGTGGGCTGTCTTGAGCCTTTGTCGGTAGAACAAGAGCTCCTACAAGAACTGCCAAGCTTGTCAGAATTCGAGTATACCAAATAAATTTCATTTTTCTATTACATTGATATGATGGCTATTTCCCAAGCTATGTTTGTGTCATGATTTTTGGGGTTCGAATACATGGTTTATATAGATATTGAAAAAACTATTATCTCACGTTTTGGGACGTCATAAAAAATAAAGAGTGAATTTGTGTAATGAATATATTATATATATATATATATATATATATATATGCAATATAAAATTACTATTTGATAAATAGTATGGACCAAACTAACTCGATCCTCTTTGCAATTAGATTTTTGTTCGACTTAAAAAAAATCGTAATCATAAAAATATGCAAAAATATAAGTTTGCAAATTTATATAAGTAAAAGTGAAGCAAGAAAAAGAATATGAGAGGGGAAACAAATTATATATTCTCTAATAGAAAGGAGGTAAATAATATAAGGGACCATGACCATGTTAATTAATTTTGTTCGTTTTATGGTCATATGACCAAATTCCTCAATAATAAACATCATTTCGGTAAAGAACACACGGTTATAGAAATTAAACTATGAATTTTTAATATACAGTTCTGTCCATTGTCGGAATACTCCTGCAACTATTCCTTACTGGTTCTTTTCGCTTTGTAATTTCTTTTATATGAAATACTAGATAAATTTGCATATGCTTGTTTCATGTCTTTCAATTACTTTTTCTTTTGGATTTCTAAAATTTCAACTTAATTTTTTTATTCCTTATAGTTTATTCAATTTGTTTGTTTGAATCATAAAGTTTAGATATTTAGTTAGGGTTGGGATTAATAAATTTCGAGAGAAAGTCAACTCTTGGAGGATCCATATTACGTGAGTGATTAGGCATCTTCATGGCTACAGTTGGAGAAAAATCAATTAGTCGTACTTTTCAATGACCCATTTTTCAAAACAGCTTTCAATTTTTTTAAAGCTTTAATATGCATATACCATGTTGATTTAAGTTCGAAGAAAGCTTAACTTAAGAAAATGTATTTTAATCTAAGAAAAGAAACAATGATTAGGATAAAAAGAAATATTTAGTAGTCATTTAAATATGTTAAAGAGTACCAAAAAAATTATCCTATTAAGAGTATAAGAAATCTGGGTTGATATTTTTCTATATAAAGAGTGATGCAGACATGTTGCATAATTTATAAGATTTGACAGGGATAAAATAATAGAGTTGTTTAGGTTTTGTGAGTTTTACTTAAGTTAATAAATGAGAGGTTTATTATTTTAAGTGTTCGAATTCAATAATTGGTATCAGAGTAATATTTGATCGAACACATCGAAGAGGTCATTGCGAGAGGCGATCATTCTTCACAATCGAGAACAAAAAAAGGATGCAGCGTGAAGGCTACGACCTTAGAGCTCCGGTTGACAAGCTAGGTCAAGGGGAGAAATCGAGCTAAATAAGGATTGGAGAAATTATACTGGCGACGCAGAGACCGCTGGAGAGCGGCACGTCCTCGGTCCAATTTCCAATGTTGAACTTGATGAATTATACGGTGTGGACCATGCGAATGAAAGTTACGCTCAAGGTACATAAGGTGTAGGAGTCCATTGAACCATGAGTAGAAGAAGGAGAAAAGAACGACTTGGCTAGGGACTTGTTGTTCCAGTTTATACCCGAAGCACCGATAATCCAAGTTGGGAACTTGGAGACATATAAGGCGATGTGGGACGCCATAAAGGCTAAGCATGTTGGAGCCGAGAGGGTAAAAGAAGCAAGACTTCAAACCTTAATGGTGGACTTTGATAGGTTGAAGATGAAGGAGACATATTCTATTGATGACTTCGTGAGTAAGCTTTCAACGTTCTCATCAAATGCTACGACATGATGAGAAAACATAGATGGATCTAAGCTGGTGAAGAAATTTCTCAGTAGTCTACCGAGAAAGAAATATATACACATAATTTTTCCTCTGAAACAAGTCCTCGACCTTAAGACGACAACCTTTGAAGACATAGTAGGTCGGTTAAAGGCATATGAAGAAAAAATATGCGAAGAAGAGAATCAACAAAGTGATCAAGAGAAGCTCATGTATGCGAATACGGAGCCTGGATCCTAACAAGGCGGTTACGATAGTCACGGTGGAAGAGGAAAAGGAGGATGTTCTGGAGTTCGGGGTAGAGGAAGAGGTCGCTACGGCCAAAGAGACAAGTCTGAGGTGGTGTGTTCCAGGTGTGACAAACTCATACACTATGTAGCAAGCGGTCCGGATAGACTTTTAAGCTTCAAGAAACACATGAGAAAACGGATGAGGATGATACCCAAGAGGCTGACAAACTAATGGTGCATGAGTGGTGTACCTTAATGAGAAAAAGGTAAAGACAAGCAAGTTCGATGAAGTATCGGATGATGTGTGGTACCTCGACTATGGGACGAACAACCACATGTCGGGTAATCGTGCATACTTCACCATGATCGATAAATCTATCACACGGAAGGTGAGGTTCGAATATGATTCTCGCATAGACATAAAGAGAAAGGGCTTTGTTCGTTTCATCGACAAGGATGGCGAAAGGAAGACACTCACCAACATCTATTTCATACCAGATTTAAAAAGCAATATCATTAGCTTAGAGCAAAGTGGTGCAAAGTAAGAATGAGGGAAGATTGCTTATTGATCTATGATCAAAGTGGTAAGACGTGGGTAAAAGCAAGTAGATCGGAAAATCGACTATATAAAGTCACTATGAAAGCTGAAAAGGATGAATGCCTACACGCCATGATTACGAATGAGTCGACAAAGTGGCACGCACGACTGGGTCATATTGGAATTGGTACTATGAAGCTGATGATGAAACAAGAATTAGTAGTTAGCATACCATACATCGAGGTTATCAAAGAAACTTGCGGATCGTGCTTACTTGGGAAACAAGCAAGATGATCCTTTCCGCAAGCAACTTCTTTCCAAGCTACTCAAAGTCTTGAGTTTGTTCACGAAGATCTTTTTGGACCAAGTACACCACCGACTGCTGCGCAAAGAAGGTTCATATTTGTTCTAATTGATGATATTCTCGATATATGTGGACGTTTTTGCTTAAGGAGAAGAGTGAAACATTTGCAAAGTTCAAAATATTCAAAGCACAAGTTGAACAAGACCTAGGAGCTACGTTTAAGACACTTATACCGGATAGAGTTGGCAAGTTTGTGTCTCAAGAGTTTAAACGTTCTACGAGAAGTGTGGTATCCAAAGACATCAAACGGCGCCATACTCTGGAGAACATAACAGAGTGGTAGAGAGACGAAATCAAACTCTAATGAAGATGATTAGGAGTATCATGAAGCACATGAAACTACCAACCTACCTGTGGGGGGGGGAGGTAAAAGGGTAAGACATGCCACTTATCTTATCAACCGAGTAACAACCCGGGCTCTCGCTAAGCAAACGCTGTACGAAGCGCTCAAGTTGAGAAAACCGAACGTGAGTCATGTACGTGTTTTTGGGTGCATCGTCTTTGCAAAGGTGGAGACCCCACATTTGAAGAGGTTAGACAACAAATTGACAATAGCTCTCACCAAGAATTCGGTGTTTCATGAACGAAGTAAACACATACATACGAGGTATCGTTTTATCTGAGAATGCGTAGAAAAGGAACAAGTCAAAGTAGAGCATTTTCCGAGAAGTGAACAAAAGGTGGATATTTTGACAAAGGCGCTTGGACGAGTCAAGTTCTAAGAGATGAAAGATCTTATTGAAGTTCAAGATTCTACGAAGATAGAGTTCAAGCATAAAGGGAATAATATTGAATTAAGCTTGAAGCAAGTTGAACTCAAGAAAAGAAAATTAACATAATCTATAAAAAGGAAAAGTGATTAGGATAAAAGGAAATATTTAGGAGTCATGTAAATATGTAAATATGTTAAAGAGTAAAGAAACAAATATTGTCCTATTAAGAGAATATTAATTTTGGCTAGACATTTTCCTTTATAAGAAGATGCAAACACATTGCATAACTTATGAGATATGAGAGAGATCAAACAATAGAATTGTTTAGGTTTTTGTAAGAAGAAGCAAACACATTCCTCTTGTAATCAGAAATATCTTCATATAGGTGATTATTTTCGTCTATGATTAGACAAACTTTCTCATTTTCTGGAAGCTCAGGTAGCTTCTTCGAAAAAACCAATGAGGAAGTGATGTATGCGCGATCGAGCAACTTGAGGAAACCGAACCAAGGGAGGCTAAGCTCGAAGTTCCAACTGGACCAGTCACAAGAGCTCAAGCAAAGAGGCTAGCCAACGCATTGACAAGGACTTGGCACGAGCTAAAGAGTTGGTATGACCATTGGAGGAATGATGAAGAACTGGCCACCTATTACCTCCTCTCATCTCTTTCATCTATCTAAGTCGGATCAAGGGGTCTTATAGGTACTCTTTTCCCTCAATGAGTTTTGTCCCATGTGGTTTTCTCATTGAGGTATTGATGAGGCCATTGCACTAGACCTTATGACCGCGCCATGGGAGTTATTCAAGCGGCCTTATGACCGTTGGAGAATTCTCTTTGGTTCTATCTTAAACTCAGCGTTTTACGCTTTCCCTTTTAGGGTCTTCCTTCCTTTTCAAACTTGCTTTAAAGAATTTGTAGCCGTGGCATTTTAACTTTCAAACTTATTTTAACCTTAATGGTATTATGTTAAGAGTTCTATAAGGATGAGTCATATTCCTTAGGGTTTTCGGTGTGTCATATCCGAAAACCAACCCCCTTTGTTCGTGTCAAATCTCCATCTTTCTGATTTCTTTGCCTAAGTGACAAGCGATCGATCCTTACGAGACGATAAGCTTCATTCTTGTTCCGTCGTTCGGATCTCTCTCTTTCTTACTTTTGCTTCGCCTCATAGTCTTTATTTCTTCTCTCATTAAGATCTGTCGAAGAGTTTTACCATTTGGAGTCCAACTAATCGACGGATTTACACGAGTTCCCCTTTGTACAGTCGGCGGGGCCGTACCGGCTGCAACGTGTTATCATTCATCACCATCACCGTCCGAAACTCAACCATTCGTCCATCTTTCTCGACTGGATTTCATATTTTGTCTGAAAGGAGAGATCTTTACATGGACGTCAACTTTGGAGAAGATCTGGTCGTGGGAACCCTTCTTGGTTCTCTCTATACGACCGTGCGTCCATACCGGCGACACCCGGCGCACCCATTCTTCCACCACCGACCCAATCTCCACTTTCTCTCCCTTTCTCTCGACTGAACCTTTTCTTTTCTTCCCTTTAAGAGTTTCCCTAAGTCTCACTTTGATTGAACGTAGGAATACAGAGAACGTGCAACGTGGTCGCCTCACTCTCGCCGCGGCCGCCGCTCGTCGAGTCCTCTCGCGCAAGCTCGAACGGTCCAGGGGTTACGTCAAGTGGTATCAGAGCCCAAGCTTAACTGACTCACTCACGTTCTCAGGGATTTTTCGTTCTTACTCAAGTTTCAATCTTTTGTGCTTGTCATCGTTTAGTTTCTTAATCGTTCAAAAAGAAAACCCAAAAAGATTTTGTCTTTCTTGTTCTTGTTAGTGCTGAGATAGATCTGTCTTGTTTAAGCTCATCTTCGTTTATCTTGTTTGAATTTTTTTCGAAAAGTGTTAACTTTGGCGTTTGGTTTGTCTTGGTGCTTTAGTTTCAAGTTCAAAATTTTCTTGTTCAAAGTCGTTAAGGTGTTCAAAATTGATCTCTCTCTGTTTATTTGTGTTTGTTGTGCAACAAAACCCGTACGTACGCCAGCGTACCAACCTCGACCAATCAGTCACCACGGGCAAGGACAAGCGTTTTCTCGTTGCCATAAAGGAGAAGCTGAGAGTAAAAGCCGAAAAGGAAAAGGGGGAACGAGACAAAACACTCACGGCCGCCTCTTGTGGTCCCCAACGTATGATCCATGTGTATCTCCACCGTGCCACGTCTCAAACTTGCCCAACACGGCAAACCACTCCTAC
>OVAO01000291.1:4635-23869 GCA_900406285.1 Biscutella auriculata
ATATATATATATAGTAAATTAATACAATTTGTACATTAATACAATAAGCTGAATAATTTTCTCTTGTCTCAAAAATATTTGTAGGATGATATACAATTAATGAAGGGTCTAAACGCAGACGCCTTCAGACTCTCCATCGCGTGGCCAAGAATTTTTCCACGTAAGTATATAATTAAGCTTCAGATGGATTCAATTAACTATTATTAAGAAAACAAATTGGTGTATTTAAAATTTGTAAATGTCCAATCAGATGGTAGAAAAGAGAAAGGAGTTTGTCAAAAGGGTGTTCAATTCTACCACGACGTCATCGACGAACTTCTGAAAAATGGTTATATAATATATAAGCTAAATTAATGATGTAAAAATTAGGTATGTTATTATTTTCCATAACATGTTATTTATATTGCAATTAGGTATAATTCCGTCAGTGACTGTTTTCCATTGGGACACTCCACAAGATCTAGAAGACGAATATGGTGGTTTCTTAAGTAGTAATATTGTGTAAGTTATATTTTTAATTTTGTGAAGAAAAAAAAAGAATAACAATTTATAACTCCAGATAATATAATTTGATTTAATTGGTAAAAAAATACAGGAAAGATTTCCGGGAATATGCAGAGTTTGTATTCGAAGAATATGGTGAGAAAGTGAAGAACTGGATCACATTCAACGAGCCATGGGTATTTGCTCACGCAGGTTACGACGTGGGAAAGAAAGCTCCGGGACGTTGCTCTCCTTACGTTAATCCAAAATGTTTAGGAGGAAGATCAGGATACGAGGCTTACCTCGTCAGTCATAACCTTCTCAATTCTCATGCAGAGGCTGTCGAAGCTTTCCGTCAGTGTGAAAAGGTAAACAAATAAAATACAAATTTTGGATTCAGCGAGTCACAAATCAATTCTCAATAAGTTTTTATGTTTGTTGGTTACAGTGCAAAGGTGGGAAGATTGGAATCGCACATAGTCCTGCTTGGTTCGAAGCACATGATAGTACTGATGACAGAGACGAGGAGTCCATTGAGCGTTCACTTGACTTTATGCTTGGATGGTATATATATTAGCAGCTTTTTATAATTATTATTTTTTTGCTCATATGATCTATTAATCCATATATATAATGGACTTGTAAATTTTGTTGTAGGCATCTAGAGACAACTATAACTGGGGATTATCCAGAGGTCATGAAAAGAATCGTTGGATATAGATTGCCTAAGTTTACAGATCAGCAAAAAGCCAAACTAAGAAACTCTACTGATTTCGTGGGGCTTAACTACTATACTGCCACGTTTTCAAACCATTTGGAAACACCAGATCATACTAAACCAAGATTTTTGCAAGATTCTCTTGGTGAATGGGAAGGTAAGTCTTTTACCAAACTATATCCAAAATTTATATATAGAAAAAAGGAAAATGTTTGTATTTAGTACTCATTACTAATTCTATGGATATATCTCTCAGAGACCAGTTCAGATGGTGTCAACATTGGTAGCCAGGTAAGAATTCAAACACACACATATATATATATATATATGAAATAACAATTAACACTTAATTTCGCCTTTGTGTTATTTCAGCCTATTACTGCTGCATTGGCTGTTTACTCTAGAGGATTTAGAAAGCTTTTGAAGTACATCAAGGATAAATACGGAAACCCAGAAATTGTTATCATGGAAAATGGTACCCAGCAAAACTTTCTATTACTTTTATCTAAATTTTTTTTTATATATGTTGATCTCAATTGTTATTGTTGCTTAGGTTATGGAGAAAAACTTGGAGCTAGTGATTCGGTTGAAAAAGGTATTGCTGATCATAACAGAAAATTCTACCTCCAGAGACATCTTCTCGCTATGTACGAAGCTATTTGGTAAGTCTGTATTTAATATTTTCATATAGTTGTTCATTAATTTTATAATTGTAGCTAATAATCTTAATAACTAAAAACATTTTGATGTTAAATCTTGCAGCATCGACAAGGTTAATGTTACAGGTTATTTTGTATGGTCATTAATGGATAACTTCGAGTGGCAAGATGGGTTCAAGAACAGATTCGGACTCTATTATATTGATTTCAATAGTACCGATTTAACACGTCATGAGAAAATTTCGGGCAAGTATTACAAAGAATTCCTCAGCAAAGGTGTTCGTCCATCAGCAATCAAGAACGATGAGCTTTGATCTTTATTTTGAGGATTTGTATTTCTGTTTCAATGTTTATTTTTTATGTTTTACTATGTGGATTGACCAAGGTTTGCTAGTTCTTGGTTAGAATAATAATGTGCTTTTTTCTTTTAATTTCTCAATGTCTTTGTGGTTTACAAGATCAACAAGACTTTGATTATAATAAAATGAGCGTTTTTAGAAAATCACTATATATCTCAAGAAAAATCGACATTCTTTTAATTTCTCAATGTTTTATTATTTACCAAGTTGAGACTTCGATTTTCCGATGTTTTTAAAAAAAATTCGAGATTCCAAATTTCTTTTGAAAAAAAGAATCAAGTTACCAGATCCTTTTCTACGTTACAAAAGACAAACCAATTCTAACTAGATGATCTCTTCACCGTCTGATATTAAACATTTAAAACAAATCCAACAGTTCGAATTGAAGCTCTCTATTTCTCTTAGTATTATGCTGGGGTTCTCTCGAGATTTCACATGTTTTTTACACTACCTTTTCCTTCAAATCCAGATCGATATATATTTTATGTACATTATGAAGATGCAAGAACAGATAGCTGATTGAAGAAATCAGAGAGCTCATCCAGAACAGATGGGTGATCGAGGAACACATGACTGATCGAACAAACCGACAGAGAATATTCTGTTGAGGACAAAATCTTCTCCTCAGAGATTTTCTCTTCCGAGATTCTCTCTTCCTAGATTTTCTCCAACAACAAAGCGTGGAAGACTTTAGGGTTTGGGGATTTTCGTAGGCTATATAAACCTTGAAGTTTATGATGTGCCGATCATTGCTTAAGGTTATTTTTTTGAGAGATTTCAGATTTAGGAGCCTAGAGATCAGGCTGCTAAGGTGAATGTAAATCCTTCTGTTTCTGTTGAAACAAGTATGTGTTTTTAGAAGGGAAAAGGATTTGGCGTAGATTAGATTGTTGGGGATTCAAACTAAGGGTAGGCTTAGGTTTGAGAGGATCCATATTCGAGTGTATACTTTGTATAAGTTTAACTTCAATAAAATCTAATAAAGCGTTGAGCTTGGCGTGTTCCAAGCTGAAATTGTTGTGTACTGAGGTTACCTGCACTTACAATTGGTATCAGAGCAGTTCACCGACTGAAGAATTTGTGAATTCTATTACATGTGTGATCTTGAGATGAGTATGGATAACCCACAACGAATCGTTACGGTCAACAGACAACTGATGTTGGATGTGAAGAATTATGGGCACTGGAAAGCTCAGATGACACAAGCTATCACTAGCATTGATGTCGATGCATGGGCAGCAGTGGAGAATGGATGGAGTCCCCCGACTATGTTAGATGCTGAAGGAAAGAAAGTGCCCAAACCAAAGAACCAATGGACTGCTGCAGAGAAAACAGAGGCTGGTTTCATCTCCAAAGCTCTGTCTGCCATTTACGCGAATGTACCACCTGAGGAATTCGCACAGATATAGGTATGCACAAGTGCTAAGGATGCATGAAATATATTACGTGTATCATTTGAAGGAACAACAAACGTGAGACGAACCAGGATTGACCTTCTGGCATCTGAGTTTGAGAATCTTTTCATGGAAGAACAGGAGTCTGTTACCCAGTTCAGTCGTACGCTGTGTACAATCAAGCATGAGGCATTGATGTTAGAAAAAACCTACAAAGACAAGAAGTTGGTGAAGAAATTTCTCAGAAGTCTCCCGGATAGGTTTCAACCTCATGTGTCAGCAATTGATGTTGCACTGGATTCAGACGACATGAGTTTTTTACAGGTGGTTGGGATGATGCAAGCATATGAACTTCAACTGAAAAGACGAGAGAAACCATCAGGGAGAGGGGTAGCTCTGGTAGCAGTGGATACACCGAATGCTCAGGTTCCTGATTTTGAAGATCAGGTAGGATTGATAGTCAGGAAATACATTAAGAATATGCATCGTGGTCCATACAAGCCAAATGCAACACACAGCCGCTCCGATGCTGACAAGGAGCTAAGTAAGTTAGACAAGCAGTGCAATGAGTGTCAGGGGTATGGTCACTTCAAAGTAGAATTCCCAACAGCCAAGAAGAAGATGTCTCTAGAGTGCTATGAATGCAAAGGCTATGGTCATACGAAGAATGAGTGTGTTGGTAGGACGAAGCAAAAAGAAAAGGCATATGCAATTCTAAGGGACAACGAAGATGAGCAAGACGAGGACGATGGAGAGCAACCAGTGAACAACTTCATGGCCTTGCTAGGAGTTATAGAGAACGATGCTGAGAGTGATCAGGATACTGATGCATCAGATGAGGAGATGGATCTCACGTTGGATGCTGAAAATCGCATCTTAGTTGAACATGTGCTGAAAAAGGAGCAAGAGAAGAAGGAATTGATTGCACAGAACTCAAATTAAGAATGCAGAATACAGAACTGAAAAACAGGGTCATGGTACTTGAGGAAGACATACAGAAAGAAAAGTGCAAGTCNATTGAACATGTGCTGAAAAAGGAGCAAGAGAAGAAGGAATTGATTGCACAGAACTCAAATTAAGAATGCAGAATACATAACTGAAAAACAGGGTCATGGTACTTGAGGAAGACATACAGAAAGAAAAGTGCAAGTCTGCTGAGGTAGAAGGAAAGTTTCAGGTTCAACTCACGAATATCAAGATGATGAGCAAAGGTACAGAAGATCTGGATAAGTTGTTAACTATGGGAAGAACAAGTAACAGCAAGTGGGGACTAGGATTCAACAGAAACACTCAGCATGCTGAAACTCAGTTTGTTAAGGAAACCTCAAAGACAGACGGATGAGTATCAGAAACTAATCAGGCTACAAATGTAAAAAGACAGACAGCTGATCGGGTGTTAGGGTGTTGGTTTTGCGGTAAACTAGGACACTTTAAAGTTCACGGTCATAAATTCAGATATAAGGTAGTTACGCTGATGGGACAAAACAGACACCATGTCAAGGAGACTACAGGAAGAAACAATCTGACCTATCGGCAAGTATGGATTAAGAAACAAGACCTATATTCTCAGAATAGAAAGGTGACTAGTATCTTGCAGAAGTCATCAAAGGAAGAGGGAGTATGATGTGTGGCATTAAACTCAAATGACTCCGGTGGCCTAACAACATCAGATCTCTGGTACTTTGATAGTGGTTGCTCCAGACACATGACTGGAGCCCAGCAGAACTTGACTCAGTTTCAGAAAACTGCCACAGGCAGGGTAAATTTTGGAGATGGGGCCAAAGAAAATATTAAGGGGAAAGGAAGAACTGGAGGCATTTCACAGCCTGAACTATCGGATGTATTCCTTGTAGATGTACTGAAAGCAAATCTTATTAGCATCAGCCAACTGTGTGATGAGGGACTTGCAGTAACATTTACCAACGAGAAGTGTCAAGTTGTAGACAGTAAGGGGGACGTACGCTTTGAGGGACAACGATCAGGAAACAGCTGCTACATGTGGAAAGGAAAGAATAGGTGCCTGAGTACCGTCTAGGAGCCTGAAGCCCAAATTTGGCATCAAAAGTTAGGACATNCTTTGAGGGACAACGATCAGGAAACAGCTGTTACATGTGGAAAGGAAAGAATACGTGCCTGAGTACCGTCTAGGAGCCTGAAGCCCAAATTTGGCATCAAAAGTTAGGACATCAGAACATGAGGACGTTAGTCAATTTGGCGAATCATGGTATAATCAGGGGAATACCGAAACTCAGTCCTGATCAGCACTTTGTTTGTGGACCATGTAGTCAAGGGAAACAAGTTAAAGTCCAACACAAGGCGGTACCTGATGTGAAGGCAAAAGAGGCCCTGGAGTTAGTTCACATGGACCTGATGGGTCTTATTCCAGTGGAGAGCCTGACAGGTAAAAGATACATTCTGGTACTGGTGGATGATTTTTCGAGATATACCTAGGTCAGATTCCTGCGTGAGAAGTCTGAAACGATAGACATCTTTCGGGTATTAGCTCTTCAACTTAAAAATGAAAAATGGAGTATCAAGGTTATTCACAGTGATCATGGTGGAGAGTTTCAGAATAATATGTTTGAATAGTTTTGTCAGACTCAGGTGATCACTCATCAGTACTCAGCCCCTCGGACACCACAACAGAATGGTGTCGTTGAACGGTAAAACAGGACATTGCAAGAAATGGCCAGAGCAATGCTTCATGGAAATAAGGTAGTCAAACAGTTTTGGGCTGAAGCTGTTAACACGGCCTGCTATGTAATTAACAAGGTGTATGTCAAGAAGAGGTCAAACAAAACACCGTACGAAATATGGAAAGGGAAAACACCATATGTAAGCTACTTCCATGTCTTCGGGTGTGTGTGTTACATACTGAACGACAAGGATCAACTCATGAAATTTGATTCGCGAAGTGACGAATGACTCTTCTTGGGATACTCAAACAACAGTACAACCTATAGAGTGTACAACAAACGGACCAAGACTGTGCAGGAAACAGTGAATGTAGTATTTGATGATTGGTCAGATATACAGCTCGTGGATCAACAACTTGACATTACCACACCTGTTCATCACCCTTCTGGCTCAACAGATAACAATGTGTACCAGCCGCATCCAACAGATGAATCAGAGATAAGACCAACACATCAACCATCTGAGGAGTCTGAAGAGACTGTCCCTATGGCGCGGGTTCACATGAATCACTCCCAGCATGATGTGATAGGAGAGATTCAGGGGGGAAGAGTCACCTGTGGGAAGCAGATCGACTTCTGACAGATGATTGATGGAAAGTGCTCAGTGGTTGAAGTAATCATGTATGGATATTTCGTATCAATGGTGGAGCCAAAGAATCATAAGGAAGCATTGACTGATGAATACTGGATAGCTGCAATGCAGTGCAATGCAGGAGGAGTTGGATCAATTTGAACGCAGTCAGGTGTGGGATTTAGTACGAAGACCAAGAAACGGAAATGTTGTTGGAACAAAGTGGATCTTTAAGAACAAGATAGATAAGGATGGCATTGTAGTAAGGAACAAAGCTCGGTTGGTAGCTCAAGGGTATTCACAGATTGAAGGTGTTGACTTTGACGAGACATTTGCACTTGTTGCACGTCTGGAGTCCATACGATTTCTGCTAGGCACATCATGTGCAATGAGGTTCAAACTCTATCAGATGGATGTCAAGAGTGCCTTTCTGAATGGGTTGTTAAATGAGGAAGTGTTTTTGGAACAACCAAAAGGGTTTGAAGACACTCAGCACCCTGAGCATGTGTATAAACTCAAAAAGGCGTTGTACGGTCTCAAGCAGGCTCCCAGAGCTTGGTATGAGAGGCTGACTAAGTTCCTTATGAGTCAAGGATACAAAAGGGGAGAGTCAGACAAGACCTTGTTTGTAACCAAGGAAAATACCAATCTGATGGTAGTTCAGATCTATGTGGATGACATCATTTTCGGATCGACCTGTCAGAAACAAGTTGAAAAATTTGTGAAGACTATGTCCACAGAGTTTGAAATGAGTATGTGTGGAGAACTGACATACTTCCTAGGACTTCAAGTAAAACAGTCAAATGAGGGGATTTTTGTCACTCAGAGCACATATGCAAAGGGGTTGATTACAAGGTTCGGTTTGCAAACCTGCAAGGAAGCAAAGACACCTATGGGGACTAACGAGAAACTCTCAAAAGATGCTTCAGGCGAAGATGTGGATGAAAAACAATACAGGGGAATGATCGGTAGCTTATTGTATCTCACCGCGAGTTGCCCATATATTTGTTTTGCTGTGGGAATATGTGTTCGGTATCAAGCACAACCAAAAGCGTCGCACCTAGCACCTGTGAAAAGGGTTCTACGTTATGTTAAAGGGACACTCGACCTGGGTATTTACTTCACCAAGGACACGAATCAAAGTCTAATGGGGTATTGCGATGTTGATTGGGCAGGATCACTAGATGACCAACGCAGCACAACAGGTGGATGATTCTTCATGGGGAACAACCTGATCTCGTGACACTCTAAGAAACAGACAGTGTCTCACTATCAACAGCTGAAGCGGAGTATATTGCACTAGGAAGTGGTTGTACGCAACTCCTATGGATGAAGCAGATGGCAGCTGATTATGGTATGATTGCTGATTACTTATTAATTATGTGTGGTAATCAAAGTGCCATAAGTATTGCAAAGAACCCTGTTCAACACTCTAGGACTAAACACATAGACATTAGACATCATTTCATATGTGACTTAGTTGAGGAGAAACTGATTATTGTAGAACATGTGAGCACTGATTATCAATTGGCTGATTTGTTTACAAAACCATTAGACTTTAACAGATTTATTAATTTGCGAAAAGCTGTTGGGGTTTGCGAGATCTAATGTGCTAAATGAGTGTGTCTAGCATAAGACAGGAAAAGGCACATGAACATATCACTAAATTCCAACAAGCTACGATCAGTAAACTGACTATGTAGTGCAATGTGGAAAAAAGTTTCCTGTCATGCCGTTATGTGTTGATCAAGTTGGAAGGTTGTATGTGTGCATACCAGGAAGTCAAAGAGCTGAGGAGAGCACTGTGGTAAAAGAAAAAGTAGCAGAAATTGAGAAGTCAAGTGATATTTCTACTACACACCACACACTAAGCTATGTACAACAACAGAACCTATATCAGGTGGATCAGAGGTTGAGAAGTCAAGTGATACCTCTGATACGGGCTACTAAGAAACGAGAAGGACGAATCATCTATAAGCTGGAGCATGTGTTAACCGAAAAAAAAAACAAAAAAACAAAAACGTAGGTTAACACACTGAATCTCAATGAAGTGTCTCACCAAAGGAAATTTCCGCTGCCTGATTGTACGCACTATACAAACAAAGAAGACTTGAAGATACACACTGAATGAAGGTATGACAGAGTGAAAGACTAGTCACAATGCCCAGGACTGCTATTTTATCNAACAAAAAAACAAAAACGTAGGTTAACACACTGAATATCAATGAAGTGTCTCACCAAAGGAAATTTCCGCTGCCTGATTGTACGCACTATACAAACAAAGAAGACTTGAAGATACACACTGAATGAAGGTATGACAGAGTGAAAGACTAGTCACAATGCCCAGGACTGCTATTTTATCAAAATAAGTAAGTGATATGAACCTAAGTCCGGATCCAGTTCTGAGCTACAACCACGTGTATACAAAATCAAGAAAAGGTAAAATTCAACAGATATCTGACAAAAAGGTATACAAGAAGTGCTCATATTGGTCTAAATATAGGTTGGGTCACTCACATGACGTTATAGAAATATGCCTCTTGAAAGTGTGTAAAATTAGGTCAGGCTTGTGAAGTAATCCAATATCTGAGACAAGTAGTTGGTGCGTATATACATGTGTGCACTGATGCGTGTGTTAAGTGATCTCAGGAAAGATGCAGGTGCAAGTGGATCTGAGGCGAACGGGCTTCTCGGCCCAAGTTAAAAATGTCGCGGCCCAAAAGATGTTGAAAAAATAAAATAAATAAATAAATAAAAAAGGGAAGGGGCCCATGGACTTATGGGCCCATTTTAGTAAGTATGGCCCAACGTCTTGTATAAAAAGAGAGAAACGAGAGACTATGAGTAAACCTCACCTAAAACCCTAGAAGACGAAGAGACAGCTCTCTGAGTTTTCTATTCACGCCGTAACTATCCTTGTCCATGGATTTCCGATCACAAACGAAAGAAGTCGCCGCCGCTCATACACTCTCCGTGTCCTGGTCATCATCTTCAGAGAACTCGCAATCCGGAGAATCGGTTTATCTTTCCTCAAACAGAATCCAGATCTGGGAAATCAGATGGGTCCGCGAATGCAGCTTGTTGACTACGATGGAGATTCATCGGATTATGGTGGAGATGGACATCGTGTGTCGGCTATTCTTCCCGTTGCAGTATCACATCCAGTACTAGGATGCATGCCGTCTGGAGCCAAGGAGTCGACTCAGGAAGCACCAGGGCCTCACACCGAAACGACTCTTGAACCTGATGCAGGGGCAAAATCAGGTATTCCTCAACACGTCTCTCCTCTTCGCTCTAGTGAAACGGGGCATCAGGTTAATATTAGGGAAGTTGAGAAGCAGGCATCTGGGGTGATTGGGACAGGAACTGGATTGGCTGAGAACTTGATAATTGACTTGTAAGATGAAGAGCACGACACTACAGTCAGTGCAAGTCCTCATGTATCTGGTAGAGTCACTCGGCTGAGAAAATGCCATCAGGGAAAAGTGATGTCTCCCAAGACGAAGATCAAGAAAAAAGCTGGTGAAATGGAAATTGGACAGCAATCAAAGAAACCCAAAACATATGATCAGAGGCGTTTCTCATCCTATGACGCGAGTGTCAGGTATGAGGTCCTTAAGAAGCGTGGGTTCAATGAAGAGCTGGATGTGGTCCTCGAGAAAAATAATCATGCCCAGGATATGATCATCACTGCTGGATTGATCAACTCTGTATTTGGAATTCAGAAGTTTGATTTGGAACTGGTGCTTGAATTCTATGTTAATCTGCCTGTCAATGTTGCAAAGGCTGACAGGGTTGAGGTTCAGGTGAGAGGTCAAAAGTATGAGCTCAGTTCCTCACGGATCAACACACTGCTCGATCTACCTGAAGTGGATGATAAGTTGAGTCGCAGAGCTATGGAAGAGGTTGAAGATGATGACTTGGCAGGTTTTCTATCAAACAACAAGGTCCGAAAGATGACAGACCTTCGGATCAGTCATCTATCGGCTGTGCATGACGAGCTGTATCGAATCTGCTGCAAGAACTGGATGCCGACTGCGAACATTGGTCATATTTCTACATCCCGTGCTCTGATCGTCTACAATAGCCCAGGGTATCGTCTTCAACATGGGGAAACTGATGCTGCCACAGATCTTGTCCATAGTGGGGAAAAAGGATGTACGTCTTAAACTGCCGTTTCCCAGCTTGGTGCATCGCCTCATTCTCGATCAACATCCAGTCTTGCCCATTGAGCGACCCTTACCTACAACGCAGAAGGAATCTAAGGCACCTCCGAGCTCATCCCGCAGACGAAGAAGCAGAAAGGGGCTGCGATTGGCTGTTTAACTCATCCAGGACTATCTTGCTGCAGGTAAGTGTTTCTAGCCTTGTCTCTCGCTCATACTCTTGTGTTTTTAACTTTCTTGTCACTCAAGTAGGGGGAGAATCAGAGGATGATGACTCAGATGCTACAATCTGATTAGAAGGTGGAGTATGGGGGAGCTAAGTAGAATAATGAGTAGTCGTAGTCTAGTCTAGTAGTATGGGGGAGCGGGAGCGGGATTATTTTTGTTTTTGGCTTATTGATTGGTTGCCAGTTGTTTGGCTCACTCTCGTTATTTTGGAGTATTTTTATTTTCCTCTGATGTGTACTGAACCTGGTTTACCTTTATATATTATGATGGCATTTGGTTTATGAGTAAGGTAGTTTCCGCTGTGTTTGTTTGCTTGTTTGCTTGTGTGCTTGTTTATTGAAGGTAAGGTTCAGGTTCAGGATAAGAATGCTTGAATGGTCCAACAAGTTAAAAAGGGGGAGATTGAAGATGCTAGAACAGANTTGCTTGTGTGCTTGTTTATTGAAGGTAAGGTTCAGGTTCAGGATCAGAATGCTTGAATGGTCCAACAAGTTAAAAAGGGGGAGATTGAAGATGCTAGAACAGATAGTTGATTGAAGAAATCAGAGAGCTGATCCAGAACAAATGAGTGATTGAGGAACACATGACTGATCGAACAAACCGACAGAGAATATTCTGTTGAGGACAAAATCTTCTCCTGAGAGATTTTCTCTTCGGAGATTCTCTCTTCCTAGATTTTCTCCAACAACAAAGCGTGGAAGACTTTAGGGTTTGGGAATTTTCGTAGGCTATATAAACCTTGAAGTTAATGATGTGCCGATCATTGCTTAAGGTTATATTTTGAGAGATTTCAGATTTAGGAGCTTAGAGATCAGGCTGCTAAGGTGAGTGTAAATCATTATGTTTCTGTTGAAACAAGTATGTGTTCTTAGAAGGGAGAAGGATTTGGCGTAGATTAGATTGTTGGGGATTTAAACTAAGGATAGGCTTAGGTTTGAGAGGATCCATATTCGAGTGTATACTTTGTATAAGTTTAACTTGAATAAAATCTAATAAAACGTTGAGGTTGACGTGTTCCAAGCTGAAATTGTTGTGTACTGAGGTTATATGCACTTACACATTACAATACAAAGGGTTAACAAATTTCCCACGGACCAAAACTTCGGTCCAAATGTTCTCTATACATGAAATTCAGAACTTAAAACGCAACGTGACTCTGGTACTCCACCGGAGTTCCACTTTCCTCCGACGAATTCGACTCAGCTATCTTATCCGCTACTTCGGCCATAACCAACTTCGTCAACAACAATCCCGCCACAAACGCAGCTCCCATCAACATGGTGAAAACCGCAGACCAGCTACTGGTCGATGATATGTAACCCGTTAGCAACGGCCCAACCGCAGCACCAACCGATCCGGTTCCGTCAATTATAGCCGTTACCGTAGCCAAAGCTCTGGAGTTTCCTTTCAACGAGCTGTGCGTTCCGAGATCAGCTGAGACAGCAGTTGTGATCAAAGCATAAGGTCCGTTAACCAAGATTCCGGTTAAGAACATGAGAGACGCGTTGGCTACTAATGAAATGTGTCCATAGCTCCGGTATAAGAATAAAGCTGGGATTGAGCAGTACATGAAACTCGCAGCTGTTATCGCTCTTCCTCCTATTCTGTCTGAAATGTAACCAGCCATGATTCCTCCCACTACACCTCCTACATCGAACATTGTCGAAAGATTCCCCGCTGTTTCATCTGATAAATACTCTCCTTCGATCGCTGCAAGAAATAAATTATCATACATTAATAATGGTTTGTGCTATTAAGTGATAAACATTTTTTTAACTGTTTGGCTAACGTAAAAAGGGAGCCAGTAGAGGAAAGTGTAAGCGACCAATTTAGCAAAGAAGAGACATAGAGCAAAAGGAGCAACTCCAGGAATCTTCCATGCTTCAATGAATCCAACAGCTCGTTTCTTATCATCATCAGTTTCAGAATCCGAGGACCTCAAAAGCAATGGCTCGTTCACAAAGTCTCCGATTTTCTCAGTGGCATTTGAACCATCACCTTCTGCTCCAACCATCTCAGGACTCACAGGCAAGAAAGCAAAATTAACCAAACCAATCAACGCAATGACCAAACCAGGAACCACAAAAGACCAACCCCAACCATATCTCAACATTGCAGCAGCGATCAACGAGCCAGTGATGTTACCAACAGAAGTATGAGCATTCCAAATTCCCATTATCAATCCTCTCTTCTGCTAGTTAAACCAGTTTCCAACCACAGCAACAACCGAAGGCCAACCAGAGGATTGAAACAAACCAGCGAGCATTTGCATGATCAAGAAGTAGTAAAAGCTATGAATACTCAACCAATAACCAACTCCGAACAGACAAGTAAATACTCCGGTTCCGATCATCCCAACAGTTAAAAACACTCTCAGATTCATCCTATCCCCTAAATGTCCTGCGAAATACATTCCGAAAGCGTAAACCACAAGAAACGCCACGTCGATCTCACCGAGTAAAACCGTTCCGTCTGGTCCGTTAAACGGAGCCCAACCACCTTCCTCTTGTCCGGATCGAAACGAAGTGAGTCTCAGGAGCAGCAAGTTGAGCCCTGTGTCTGGAGATTGAGGATCGAGAACACTTTTCACAATGCTTGTTGTTTTTCTTGTGGCGTGGTAGCTAGCGTAAGCGAGGAACGTTACAATCAATACTATTGCTTGATAAGCATTGTAAGAAAGCTTTGACCCTTTTATTCGTTCCAATAATCTAATCCCAACTGGTTTTTTCTTCACATCTGCCTCAGATTCCATTAGAGAACCCATTGAAACTGCTTCTTCTCTCTTCCTTCACTTCTCTATAATGCACCTGAAGATAAGATATATTAGTATTCAATAAAAATCTTTAAGGAAGAAGATTCCATTTTTTTCAAATGGAATTATACTTTTTTTTTTATAGAGAAGTCTTCCTAAACACTTGACGTTACACAAAGGGTTACGACTTGGAGGGAATCACTTAAACGTGTAGTTAGCAAGTGACAGATAAAACATTGTCTTTATTAACTTCTCGAAGAGGCTTATTTACAGGGATCTTCATTTTTATTTTTATTTTACTTAATTATTAATGCTGTGTTTCTTCATATTTCTTACTTTTTATGAGTTATATGACATTTTTTTTTTC
The DNA here is from genome assembly GCA_900406285.1 of Biscutella auriculata. Classification (NCBI taxonomy): domain Eukaryota; kingdom Viridiplantae; phylum Streptophyta; class Magnoliopsida; order Brassicales; family Brassicaceae; genus Biscutella; species Biscutella auriculata. The sequence continues at coordinate 19,029 of OVAO01000291.1, forward strand.
TGTCAACGTGAGTTATATGACATCTATGTTAGTATCTTGGGGGAATATTCTTTAAACAAAAACAGTGCAAATTGCAGAGAGCCTGAATCTAATTAAAGTGTCGTGAGATTTACTCTTATTTCTGTATCATGTAAACCAAAACAAAAAACCATCCTTGATAGTTGATGATATATTCTAGATTCTAGATTCTAAACGCATGTTTCACGATATGAAGAATTTAGAAATCGCATGTATCACGATATCTTAGTATCTTTAGGGAATATTCTTTAGCATTTTTTTGATTCTAATCGCATGTATAACGATATGAAGAATTCCTTCGTAATCTGTAATAATCCGAAGAATATTTAATCGGATAAAAAATAATCTCCGAGAAAATAAAAAAAGAACCTTCAAACCAAGATTTGGCAAAATTCCATTTACATTAAAACTTCACTTCAAAGTAAACTGAGAAAAATAACAAACAACAAAACATGACAAACAAAAAAAGAAAGAAACCTGGTCGGAGTTATGCCTGAGATTTCAGGCGAGCTTTATCCCTCTCTCTAGGACTTCTCTCTAGCTTTCTTTCTCTAGTCAAAATGACAATATATATATATATTTGGAATTCACGATTTAGAGTTTATATAACATTGTTGACAAAAAAAAAAAAAGAGTTTATATAACATTCGAGTTCCAATTGTCAATCAAATTAAGCAATTGATTCTTTTCTCAAAATTACAATAACACCCTTCTCATCACAAAACATAATCATCATATCTTAATCTACGGATCTAGCCTTAGTAGTTGCTTCTTCTAGTTGCCTAATCACGCCAACGTTCAAAAGGTTATTCTCCAGCCAAATATACCCCATAAAACTTTTTATATTAATTAGGAGAATATTGCTGCTATGCACAAGTTTATTATAAATTTTAAATTTCTTAAAATTATTTTATGTTAAATCCATATTATTTAAATTGTATGTTTATTTAATATATTTTACTCCTTACTTTATATAAAACCAATTTTTATATTTTAATTTAAATATATAATTAATAGATATTGTATTTAGAAAACACACTTCCAAATTTATATATTGGAATCATATATGGATGAAGTGAACTTCTAGACGAGTGCATAGATGTTTTACTTCTCATACTATATCATGATACGTCTCTATTTGTTAAATAATACACTAAATATAATACAATTATATTTTTAAGAAAGAGACACTACATATCTACACGGGAGATCACATCTTCTCTCATTATTATTAGATATATATATCAAAACTACGTTGTTTTGATACCCAGTCAAATTTATACACTTTACCAAATGACCTCATTACTTTTTTTGTTAAATAATACATGACCTATATATAGTTATATTTTTAAAGAAAGTGGTGTCACATGTCAACACGGGAAAACACTATTTCTCTCATTATATATTAGGATAGATACTTGTATCATAACTACGTCATTTTGATAAGAAAATCAAATTAAACATAAGTGAGAAAAGTTAGAATCGAACTCATGACCTCTCGAATTGAACAATATACACTTTACCAAATGACCACATTAATTTTTGTTAAATAATACACTACCTATTATATAGTTATATTGTTTAAGAAATTGGTGCCACATGTCAATACGGGAGAACACCCCTTCTCTCATTACATATAAGATCAGATACGTGTATCAAAACTACGTTGTTTTGCTAAACAAACAAATTAAACGTAAGTGAGAAAAATGAGAATCGATCTCATATGACCTCTTCAATTTCGCAATATACACTTTACCAAATTGTCACATTACCTTTTTGTTAAATAATACACTACTTATTATATAATATTATTTTTTAAGAAATGGGCGCCAAATGTCAACACGGGAGATCACCCATTCTCTCATTATATATTAGATTAGATAGATTAGATACATGCATCAAAACAATGTCGTTTTGATAAAATATAATATTAAACATTAGTGAGAAAAGTGAAATCGAACACATGACTTCTTCAATTGCACAATATACACTTTACTAAATGTGGTCACATTATTTTTTTGGTAAGTAATAGAGTACATATTATATAGTTATATGTTTCAATAAAGGGGTGTCATATGTCAACACGGAAAAGCATATCTTCTATCATTATATATTAGATTACATACGTGTATTAAACTTACGTCATTTTGATAAAAAAAAAAAACAAATTAAGCATAAGTGAGAAAAGTGAGAATCAAACTCATGACCTCTTCAATTGTACTATATACACTTTACCAAAAGGGCACATTACTTTTTTTGTTAAATAATACACTACCTATTATATAGTTATATTTTTAAGAAANTGTCATTTTGATAAAAAAAAAACAAATTAAGCATAAGTGAGAAAAGTGAGAATCAAACTCATGACCTCTTCAATTGTACTATATACCCTTTACCAAAAGGGACATTACTTTTTTTGTTAAATAATACACTACCTATTATATAGTTATATTTTTAAGAAAGAGGCACCACATGTCAACATGCGAAACCATCTTTTCTCTCATTATATATGAGATACGTGTATCTGAACAACGTTGTTTTGATAAAAAATATATATTAAACATAAATTGGAAAATAAATAATCGAACTCATGATCTCTTGAATTGCACAATATACACTTTAGCAAATGTGGCCACATTACTTTTTTGTTAAATAATACATTACATATTATATAGTTATATTTTTTAAGAAAGGGACACCACATGTCAACACGGGAGAACACTCGTTCTCACATTATATATTAAATGTGTATTAAAACTACATCATTTTGATAAAAAGTCAAATTAAACATAAGTGAGAAAAGTGAGAATCAAACTACTGACCTCTTCAATTGCACAATATACAGTTTACCAAATGACTACATTATCTTTTTGTTAAATAATATAGTACCTATTATTTTAAGAAAGAGGTGTCACATGTCAACACGGGAGAACACCCCTTCTCTCATTATATATATGATTATATACGTGTATCAAAACAACGTCGTTTTGATAAAAAAATCAAATTAAACATAAGTGAGAAAAGTGAGAATCAAACTCATGAGGAAAATCACGATGATATGCGTCGTCTTTGCGATCAAACTCATGATAACAAACGCATAATTTTTTTTATTATACTGTACTTTTAGTATGACAAATTACTTTTTAAGTTATGTTATGATTTCTCGAAATTAAATTCTATTTAATTTATATATGTGCTTTAATAATTTGAAATATTTTAAATCAAAATAGTCAATCATTATATGTAATTATTATTTAATTATATCAGGACTTTTCATTTAATTTTTAAAAATATTGTGATGAAACTCATTATCAAATCTGTCTTGGAGGTCAAACACGATGTGCTTGTTCCCTTTCATTTATATATATTGCGACCTTTTTGTTTTTTTAAAAAGTCTTTGTAGTCTATTCGTAAAAATGTCTCTGTAGTCTATTCGTAAAAAAGTTTTCTTGAGACCATGAAGTACAAAAATCTCTCTATTTTTTTAATTTGATATCTTTTTATATGATTTATTTTTTTTAAAGAAAAATTCATATTTAATTTGGCCTTGAATCCAAATCGAACAAATATGAATTTATAGTCTTTGTGGTTTATATATATTTTGTGCTAGTTTTTGTTTAAAAATTTGCGTAGCTTAGTGGGAAACTTATGTTGTTATGTTCAAGGTATCCAAAGTTCAAGTTTTACTTGAATCATTAGAGCATAATTTTTCAAATTATACATATGGAGGGGTGCCACACATATCACAACGGGAGAGCATCCCTCCTCTTATCATACATATAAAATGTGTGGAATCATTGCAATTATGTGAAAAGGTATAAAGGAGCCATAATATTAGTTTTAAGAAGACAACATTTATAGATGGTAGAAGAAGAAAAATAAACACTAATAGCCTGTTCGTTTAAGTGTCGCTCAATTGAGCGATATCGACAAGAAAAAATAGCAATGAAGAACAAATAATCAAACAAAGTGAAAGTGAGGAAAGTATAAGTGACCGCTAAACAAGATATAAGTGATCGCTAAACAATTATTATTACACATAAGTAGAGTCACTGGAAATACTAGCGTCAATAATAAACACTACAACTATCATCGGCGACGATCGCTGACGATCATTTTTATATGAATCGTGAATGTTTTGTTTTTCATAATGAATGTTTTTTGTGATGCTGACGCTAACGCATCGATGACATAACGAAGACAACTTAATTGTGGCATAAGAGTTTACATCAAACTAAAATCAAATATTATTGAACAAATCAATTTTATATCATAAATAATTTTTAAGAAATATCTTATTACAGTATATTGATATGGTTTGATGCGATACTGTAAGCTGCCGAATGCTCATGTGCATGTCACGCCGTTCTTCAAACGACTCGGACGACTCAACACAATTTTTGTGATTAAGGGTATTGTCAGTAGATTACATCGAAATTTTCTGTAGGGCCCAAAACAAGGAAAGGGTAATTATGTCATTTAAGAGGTTTTACAAATGAGCGGATGGCATCTTCGCATATACCAAAAGGAATCATACTACGACATGCAGCGGAATTTACTCTCAAATTTTTGGGTCCCATATTTTGATGCCACGTAGTTTGATGACATGGAAATATTAATGGATGTTATTTCACAAGGATCTTTTGATGACGTGTCTGAAACAAATATTAAATAGGAAAAATTTGAGAAAAGCACACTTTCTCAGAAGTAATTTGACAATAAGACACTTTGTAAAAGAAGCACACTTTCTCGTTATTACACGATCAAAGAAAAAAAAGAAAACCACATGATGTACCGATTGTGCCCTTGCCGAGATTTGAGTT
>OVAO01000292.1:0-23861 GCA_900406285.1 Biscutella auriculata
GACTTATCTATATCAGATAGTCCCTAGACCAAGGATATCATTTAAAATGTTGATTAATGAATAGCAAACCCGATACTTAAGCCACCCGAGTCGATAACCAAATTCCATCCACTTAGTCCCTTTATTATAATCTTCTTAAACATCATCTTCAATTTGCTTACTTGATTTGTAGTTTACTTATTGCAATAGGTTCGTTTAGTGACAAAACCAATCCTATTATCTTCCTAGACTTAGCATTCTCTCTTTATAGAAGTTGTGCTTGAATAATCATCCTGAGTTTGGTTCGATAATTCCCCGGATACTTGTATCCACCCTTTCCTACATTTGATCATAATAGGCTAATTAGTTCCCCTCTTTAACACAATAGAGAGTGGGCTAAAATCCTATTATCATCGGCGCTCCTCGTCCAGTGGTTCTTGCATGATCTCCTCTGGTCAGTGCTCACCGGCGGACCTGACTAGCGGTCTTCCTCTAAGATCGTCTGGTTGACGTCCACCGGTCTGGCTTGACCGGCGTGGGCTTGACCGGCATGGGCTTGACCGTCGGTCTTGGAAATGTCGAGACTTACCCATTTTTGCTTGTTTTTGCTCCGTATTTGCTTGGTTCCTCTCCTTTGCTTCCTCTACACCTGAAATGATGAAAACATGCAAATGCAACCTAGAGACTCTAAAATGCATCATAAACTAACGAAAAACTAATGAAAACCGAGGGGTAAAACCGGTAAAATTCACATTCATCATCTTCATGACAAGGTAATTTTAAGACTGATTTATCTTGTTTTTGTTGTTTTCGTAGCTGAGTTATGAGGTTATAAAGGCTGATTTATATAGTGTTTATTTTCTAGATGGATGAGTTTGTTTTATTTGGAGGATGAGTTATATTGTGTTTAATTACTTGATGGCTGAGTTTGTTTTCCTTTGACTGCTTTACTTATGAATTACTTAGTAATTGAGTTATGAGGTTTTATGACTAAGTTATACAGTCTGTAATTAATTGATGGTTGTTTTTTACTTTTGAGGATGAGTTGTATAGTGTTTACTTATTCAATGGGTGAGTTTGAAGGCTGACTTATGAATTACTTTGTGTAAGTGCGCGTGACGAATGTGGTGATGAAGGAGATGACTTGTATTAAACGATAAGTCAATCGTTAAAGACTGATTCTACTCCTTAAATCGTACCACAGTAAATCAGCACACTAAACCCTATTCTCTAAATAATAAAATTAAAACATTAGCGCATTATCGTAAATAGTATTTTTAACCCTATCGACATATACCATAAAATAATATAATATTAAATGTTGAGATGTCTAGTTAGGCAGCTATGATGTGCTATTAGGCAGCTATGATATCATATCACCCGGGAAATGATGTCCTTTTACGTTACCGATGAGAAAACATGGAACGCGGTAATATCAAATCTCATAGTTAACGGCTACGTTATCTAGTTTTTATTTACATCGTAGCTGAGGTATGGGACAAAGTTATTCCATACGTCAGCCGTAATAGTAAAGTGTCTAACCTGTAAATCAGCCGTGAACAGGATATGTAATCAGCCGTTGACTATAATCAATCCAACGGATATGATTATTCCAGTCTTTAATTTCTTTTTTCTCTTCCTATGTGTCTTCTTTCTCTTCCTCTTCGTCTTTAAAGGAATTGCGTTTCTTCGTCGTAATCAAAAGAAATACTCATTCTGAACTGTTTCTTGCCTAAGACTCTTTCTCTTGCCTTTTCTTTGGCTTATCGCCTTACTTCGGAATGGCTTTCTCATGAAGCTTGATAATGACAATTCCGACTTTCTCTCAAGCCTTCCGTTTTGTCATTGTATCTGTATTGATCGACGGTCACTTGTCCCGTAGAGGACTGCGATTTATGCAAGCTTCAAGAGAGTGACCGTCGGGCCGTAAAGAGGTGGTTTTGGAGCGGCAAGCTTCAACCGACTGAGATCGATCATCAATGGTTTTTGCCGCATCCAGAGGAGGTGGTCATCCATTTAGAGACTTCTTCGGTCATCCTTAAATGCCTTGCAGCTTCTTCTTTCGATAGATTAGACTCCAAATCTGACAAATTAAACTTTCGTTTCTTGACAAAAAAAACACCTTTTCGTCAAGAATCGAAAGTTTAATTTGTCAGATTTGGAGGCTGATCTATCGCAAGAAGAGGATGCAAGGCATTTAAGGATGCTTCAACTAGAGCTGAGTGGTGGATGATGCTTTCGCGTATGTGCCTTTTGTAGATCGTTCGATCGGCCTTCGAGCCTTTGTAATCCCTCAACTTTTCTTAATGAAATATCATTTCTAGCTATTTGTTTCAATACACAGCCATAATTAAAATACAACTCGGCCATATTAGACATATTATATCATATAAATCAACGAGAAATAATAAATCAGTCATAATTTCATATGCAAATCAGCCGTATTAGTACCAAAAATCAGTTGATAAATAAAATATTCATGATCATAATATGTCAGTCATCCGTAAATTTCATACTTCTTATTCATAAATCTCTCGTTTAAAGAAACGCATGCATTACAAAACCAAACGCCAGCCGTATAAGTCAAAATTAAGTTTTGTTGACCAACCGTATTGAGTAACTTAGTCATAGTTAAACCATAAATCAGCCTTTATAGACAAAATTAAAGCAAAATTTTACTCCGTAAATCAGCCGTTATTAATTATTATAAATATTTTTTGTTATCACACCTAAAATCAAATGAAAAAAGAAAGAATTGTTCAAAAGGGACACATTTACCAGGTGTTTGTGCAATTAGACCTTTCATAAATTTTGTTTGTAATATGACAAAACTGTCCTTAATGAATGGTTAGAGTTAAAATCGGATATTAAAACAAATTTAGAAAAATATTGTATCTATTTTCTTTAGGAAAGTTTACTTAATTAACTAATTAATTATGGTAATTTGAATCAAATCAATTTTGAACCACGGTCAACTCCTTCTTCCTTGTGCAAACTGTTGTTTTTTCGAGTTTTATTTTCATTCACGATCATCTCCTTCTTCACGATTAACTGCTTTTATTTTATGTTCTTTAGTTTCAATATGTTATGTTCATTCACGATCAACTGCTCTTTGGAACCAACTCACAAGAAACTTGACTGAATTCGATTATAAACCACGTGAATTCAACTTCATTTAGGCAAGAACTCTAAGATATGTCTAATATACTTTGAAATCCATACGTCTCCAATTACGTGAATGAGAACAAGAAACAGAACATGTGTTATGGATCCAGAACACGTGTTCTGGAACTAGAATACGTTTTCTGGACGTATTCTTGTATCCAGATTAAGTGTTCTGGATCCAGATTAAGTGTTTTAATCAGAAATATGTCAAACGATGTATGTATGTTACTAGTAGGTCTGACCTTGAACAGACACAAGTTTCAGTCTTTTTAAACTTGAATATGCACGACTCTTGTGGAAGAATTTGAACATGCACGACTCTTTCTAGCCTATATAAATACATGACATTGTTGATCAATGGAGTAACACAATACTCTAACTCAAACATCGTTCCTCTTTCAATAATGTCTCTTATGTATCTACCAGACGATATTCTTATTGATATCTCTTTGTGTGTTGCGAATTCTTTTTTACATGATATTCACATTCTCGAGCAGACCTCAAAGTCTTTTCAAAAACATTGCAACGATCCATATGTTCTCCAACGATTTTCTCTCCATGAACTTCCCCTGTTTTCATTGACCCACGATCATGAAAAGTTGAGAAAAATTTCCAAAATTTTAAAGAGATTCCGCAAGAATGGAAACCCCGAAGCGTTGTAACGTAAAGGACTCGTAAACTACTTTCACCATAGTAGCAATGAACAAAAACAAGATCAAGGACTACAAAAAATAGCTAAAGCTGCAACCAAGGAAAACCAACAAGCACAATATGCCTTTTACAAAGGACTAGAAAGGGCTTCAAACTCTTGTCTCCTTTTACAAAACATTCGATGTTACATTTGATGTTACATTCAATGTTACATTCGATTAAGATTAAGGATACCAAAGAATTTGCCTTTTGGATCGGGCAACCAACGATGAGACAACTACAAAGAAAGTACGTCCGTGAAAGGTGCAACTGCGATGGCCAAACGCATATGTTACCAGTGAAGGATTATGGTTGAGAGCCTTTTGGAGAGAATATGTCTTCTTCGGCCTGTTGTGATATTTGTTTGTGTCATCGTCAAGTTCAACTTTTCTTAAATTATTGAAAGATGATCAATAAATGTATTGAATAAAGTTATAAATAGTTATCTACTTTTTATTTTGAAATGTAATATGATTTACAAAAGCGAATGGAATTTCATTTCCGATATGACAAAAACCAGAACATGTTCACTGATATAAACTTGTTAACAGACAGATTCTGGATCCAGATTACATCGTCTTAATCATCCCTTTTTAATTAATATAAATATTTTTTGTTATCACACATCTAATATTAAATTATAAAAATAATAATTATAATTTTAAAAAAATCACCCCGCATATAATGTGGGTAAAATTGTAGTTATAATAAGGCCATGTACATTACTAAACAAAATTCAACACCTTCTTTTTCACTTTTATCATTCCACCTAACCTTCTCTTTCCTTCAGATATTAATTCAACACATATTCAACTTTTATACTCTACAATGGTTTTGTTTAATAAAATTTAATACTCTACCTCACTATTTTTTCTTTTTTCTTTTATATTTTCTTATATCTTTGTTATGAAATATGAGTTACGAGTTATGAGGTGGTTGAGTTATGAGTTACGAGGTGGTTGAGTTATGAGTTATGAGGTGGTTGAGTTATGAACTCAACAATCATGTAAGCTTTTGAAGCTTTCGCAACCAACCCGGTTATGCCCTTCGCTTTGAAATATGTCATGATATTAGTCAACAAGTGGTGGATACAAATCCCATGATTGGCAAATGGATAAACTTTAGCAACTGCCTTGAGGATAGCAGGATGTCTATCTGAAATGAAAACTAAACTCCGATCATCAACAATAACTGCATGTAATTGCGTGAAAAACCACTCCCAAGAACGATCGTTTTCAGTTTCTACAATCCTAAAAGTTATTGGGTACAAGCTTGAATTCCCATCTAATGCGGTTGCAACAAGTAGAACTCCCTTGTATTTGCTCTTCAAAAATGTTCCATCAATAATAATTACCTTCCGAATGGCCTTATAGAACCCTCTAACAGACTGATTAAACGAGAGAAACATGTACTTGAACTTACCTTCATCATATGTTTTATACTTTGTATAAGTTCCAGGATTCGCCAATTCTAGCATATGTAAATAGCTTAGTATCTTACTGAAACTTTTCTCCGGAATTCCTCTAACAAAATTGACATCATGCTCGCGAGACTCTCATGCGTGAGAGTAAGAGAGCATGACTCAATGTTTTGTCCGCATGAAATTAATGATTTCATTTGGCTTGAGACCATCCTTCACACCCTCATACTTTGTCCTGAGAAGATTACTAACTGTTTTTGCTGAAGGCTTCCTCGAGAACTTGGTTATATTCGATGGAGCACATGTATGCTCAGCAACGTATTTGTTGATGCGGAAATATGTTGATCCATCCAAATGCTTAGCTCGAATTCTCCACTTACACGAAATGACTTTACAGCGTAGACACTAAAATCTCTTGTTCGATCGTGTGACCCTATAATCGAAGTTATACTTCATGGCACATAGCTCCAGAGTCGTCTGCAATCTCTCTTGTCCTTGAAGTGTTGATTTTCTTGTAGACAGTCTACGATAAGAGAAGTATCCATCAGAGTTTCGGGCACAAATTCATCATCATCCTCTAGTCCATCACCAACATTGCACTCTGTATCTGCTGACCAACTTTCATATTCTAAACTCTTTGGCACACATACTTTCAGCGATTCCGGACTACTACTATAGTTGTCATCCTCATCGTTTGAAAATTCTGGTTCCTCGTTTAGATCAAGCATGTTTTCGGGATCCTGAACACTGGGAGCTACATCAATATCTTCCCTGTATTTAAATGTGACACACACCTGAGTAGGGATGTCATGTTTACAGGACGAAAGCAAGTACTGAACTTGTTGTTCGTTCGTGACAATCACCGGAGTATATTCAGCTGCACCAACCCAATCCGATGGAAGGTAGCTCATTTCTACATCAAACGTACTTCGCTCCATATCATAGTCTTCTTAAACCAACTTTTTGATATCTTCAAGAGTGTTACGCGAATCCAAATGAAGTCCTCTAGCACACTTTGTGCTAGTAACAACAAATTTCCATTTAGTATTTTGTTTGGACCACACACCACATACCACATAGAACTGCCCTTGTTTCATCTGTAGTTTACATAATAAACAATCAAAACTTATTAGTCAGAAGACGTACAAGAAAACAATCAAGCAAAAAATAGTCTGTACCAAACAATTATACTTACGTACAAGAAACAGAACACGTTTTCTGGATCCAGAACACGTCTTCTAGATCCAAAACACGTGTTCTGGATGTATTCCTTGATCCAAAAGAAGATAGAGACAATTAACAAAGCAATCCAGAACATGTGTCCTGGGTCCGTAAGACGTAATCTGGATCTAGAAAACGTGTTCTGGACGTATTCCTTGATCCAGAAGAAGTTAGAGGCAATTAACAAAGCAAGCCAGAACACGTGTTCTGGATCCAGAACACGTATTCTGGATGTACTCTGGATCTAGAAGAAGTTAGAGGTATTTAACAAAGCAATCCAGAACACGTAATCTGGATCCCGAACACGTGTTCTTGATTGCTTTGTTAATTACCTAACTTCTTCTGGATCCAGAGTACATCCAGAATACGTGTTCTGGATCCATAACACGTGTTCTGGATCTAGAACACGTGTTCTAGCTTGTTTTGTTAAATGCCTCTAACGTCTTCTGGATCCATAATACATCCATAACACGTGTTCTAGATTCAGAATACGTGTTATGGCTTGCTTTGTTAATTTCCTCTAACTTCTTCTTAATCATGGAATACGTCTATAACACGTTTTCTGGATCCAGAATACGTCTTCTGGATCCATAACACGTCTTCTGTTTCATGTTCGAATTCACGTAATCGGAGATGTAGGGTTATCTGGATTCCAAGTATAGAAGACATACCTCAGAGATCTTGCGTAAATGGAGTTGAATTCTCGGTTTTTCACAACCAAAATTGTTATGTTTCTTGCGAATTGGTTGCACTAAAAGAAGATGGCGATCGTGAATCAACAGAAAGATGAACTAAATTTAGTTTAACGTCGAGAACAAGCAACTGAATGCAGTTGATCGTGGAGAAGCAGACGGCGATCGTGAATCAAGAAAAAATTCAAAACAGAGCAGTTGATGGCACGAGGAAGAAGATGATGATCATGGGATTCAAAATTAATTGTTGATTTTTAATTATTATTAATTAAGTAATCTAGCCTAAATAAAATAGATAAAATATTCTTTTCAATTTGGTTTTCCTTTTTAACCACCGATTTTTTAAAGAATTTTTAAAGAATTTTTAATCAAAACATTCAATAAATCTTGTTAAAACATTGATTAAGGTTAGTTTAGTCATATTGTGACAAAAAATTATCAAAGGTCTAATTGCACAAACTCAATGTAAATGTGGTCTATTTGAACAATTCTTTCTAGTTTTTATTTAAATAATGAGTTATCTAGTTTTTATTTTCTTTTGGGCTGAGTTATGTGTTAGATAGTTTTTATTTTCTTGGTGGCTGAGTTATGAGTTAGATATTTTTTATTTGACGACTGAATTATCTTGTTTTTATTTTCTTTGTGGTTGGGTTATGAGTTAGATAGTTTTTATTTAACGGTTGAGCTATCTAGTTTTTATTTTCTTGGTGGAAGAGTTATGCGTTAGATAGTTTTTATTTGACGGCTGAGTTATCTAGTTTTTATTTTCTTTGTGGCAGAGTTATGAGTTAGTTTTTATTTAACCGCTCGGTTATCTAGTTTTTATTTTTTTTTGTGGCTGAGTTATGAATTAGATAGTTTTTATTTAAGGGATGAGTTATGACTAGACCTATTATTGATTTTTTTGTCTATCTCCAAATCAAATGAAACAAATTTCTATTTATAGAGTAAAAAAATTGAAGAATTTTAATATAACTTTTATAAAGAGAAATAATATTTTATTCGGGTGGAAACAAATTTATCAAGAATCACAATAACCAATAACAACGCACTTGTCATTATCTTATCTATTTTTAACATAAAAAAATTAGAAAATCGGATTCAACATTTCTTGAATAAATTCAACACTCTCTTCCCTCCAGGTCATTCAACACTACCATTCTACCTATTAACACTAAAATTTGATATAACAAAGTTGTATCGCAAAGATCAAGAAGTCAGTTGTATCTCTATATGACTATTTTACTCAGCCGTAATAGACAAATTATATTCAATAATCGGTCAGAAATTGTAACTCAACCAAATATCAAATGTAAATTAGTTGTACTATACCCAAAAATTTGCCGTTAAAACAAAATTATTAGGTAAAACTCGTAAATAATATCAGCCATAATTCCTAATTATAATGTGTTAAAGGAGCGGTGTGTGATGAAGAAGATGAAAAGTGTTATTTTCTTTATGTTTGTTTGGATTGAACATAAGTTATTCATGGAACACACTGTTTCGTTTTTTCCTTTTTACCTCTTTTCGTTGACCACGTTCCAACTGACCTCCTTTTGTATAAATATACAAATGAGTACTCGAGCAAAAGGTATTTCAGAAACCATGGCTTTAGAAACTAGGCGACATTCTGCGACATTGTCAAATCTCGGAGTGATAGTGAGACGAACGAGCAGAAGAACTAATGGTCTCATGGATCTACCCGACCCGCTTATCATGGATATCCCTGTTCGTGTGGCGAAAGCTTCACTGGCTGATACAATAAGTCTTGGGTTGGTTTGTTCCCAGTTAATAGAAACTTCAAATCTGAAGAAGTTATGATGGAATATTCTCTTGAAGAAGCTCCGTTTCTACCAAAATTTAAAATGTGTGAAGAATCACGAAACTTTTACTGATTTATCTTGGAAGCTTTGCAAGAAGGGAAATGGGCAAGCACTGTACCAGATTCAAATTGTGAGATACTTTGGCCCATGGATACTTCGGAGACGAGAAGAAGGGTTGGATCTTCTAACCCGCTCTGCCGATAAAGGTATACCTGAATCAGAATATCTGGTTGGGCTGATTCTTATATGTGTAGGTGAGGAAAGAAAAAGAGAAGGTTACGAGAGATTGGCAAGACTAAAGAAATTGATGTTGTCAGCAATGATTGAAGAGGTCGGGCTACTCAGAACAGAGCTCAAGGATACAATTCTATGGAGATTCGAAAAACAGGGGAGGGAGGTATTAGCAAGTTATGTGAATGACGGTTGTGGATGTAAGGAAGACGAAGGTGCATGAAAAGATACTATGTGGCTTTTAAAGTTTGCGTTTGGATTTGAGAAATATCACGAAGCCGTCGGAGGGCCAAATAGTCCTGATGTCTGTCAAGTATGTTTCTGGTACCGGGAAGTTGTTCTTCTCTTCTCCGAAAATCCTAACGAATTTGATAATAGGATCTGAACTATTATCTTTATGTTTATCTTAAACGGATTCTACTTTATCTTTATTTATCGTTTGATGTCTCTAGTCTTATTATATCAATTATACAGTCGTATTATAACCAAAAACCAGCCGTCAGAGAAAATATTATTATCCATGATTCATTATCCGTCGTAAATTATCTATAACACTTTAATCAGCCGTAATATACTAATTATATTCCAAAAATCAGCCATAAATAGTAAATCAACGAGAAATCGTAATCAGCCGTATAATCCAAATCCTTATTCGTTAATCAGCCGTGTAAGACAAATTTCTACATCGTAAATCAACCGTTAAAGCATAAATTTACTTCGTAAATCAGCCTTAATTAAATTTTATACGTAATATTAGGGTTAATGTGTTAATATTTAAATATTCTTATATAGTTCTTATGAATGTGTTATTCAAATTGTTGTGTTAAGGTGTCCCTTAATATTATTTACTTTTGGTAGGAAAACGTATAGTGCTAATATTACGATGTCCTTTTACGTGGCTATGATGTCTTTTAACATTACTGATGTAAGAGAACGGGTCGGCACTAACATCGAGATAACATGGAACACGGTAGTTTCAAATTGGGAATTTCATATATAATGGCTGAGTTATATAGTTTTTATTTACATACTGACTGAGTTATCTAATCTTTATTTACGTAAATCAGTCATGGATAACATATTTAGTTTCTTTTTCTCTACTGTCGTTGATCGTAATCAATCCCACAAATAAGATTATTTCATTCTTTAATTTCCTATTTCTCTCCCTCTCCGTCTTCCCTCTCTTCCTCTTCATCTCTAAAGGGAGATGCATTTCTGGAGCACCACGCTTTGCCGACTTTGCTCCATGGCTTCTCCTCCTCTCCAGGACTTAGAAACCTTGATTGTGCCTTGATGCAGTTGTATTTCTTATGGAGATGTATCCACTCATGAAAAAGAATGTATCTTCATGACATGGTTTTCTCCTCCCCGGAACTTCGAGCATCTCCAATCTATCTCCAACGTCTGAGGTTAAATTGATCGAATTGATAAACATCAACTATGGTCAAAATGATAAACAATCCAATGGCTGAAAAGTAAACAAGAATAACTCAGCCGTAACTATAACTTAAGTCTACCGTAAAAGTAAAGTTATACTACTTAAATCAGCCCCTTATTTCTTACCACAGTAAATCAGCACATCTAAACCATATACTCTGTATAATACTAGCACAATACCGTCAATAATATTTTAAAGATTAACCCTACACCGTAAATAATAATATAATATTAAGAGTTATGATGTCTGATTATGCAGCTATGACGGCCTACTAGTCAGCTATTAATGTCTTAGTAGGCAGCTATGATATCTCAGTCAGCTGGTAAAGTATGCCTTTTTACGTTACCGCTGTAAGAGAAGGGGTCGACACTAATGTCGAGACAACATGGAACGAACGTGGTATTCTCGAATTTCATTTTTAACGGATGAGTTATCTAGTCTTCATCTACATAGTGGTTGAGTTATGGGAAAACATCATTAACTTCTTTCTTCTATGTTGTTGTTGATCGTAATCAATCCAACATATAAAGAGACTTGCTCACCCGTAAATCAGCCAAGAATAACATCTTTAATTTCTTTTTTCTCTGTTTCCGTTGAATGTAATCAATCCAACGGATAAAATTATTCCAGTCCCTAAGTTCTCTTTCTTTTTTCTCTCCCTCTGTGTCTTCCCTCTCTTCCTCTTCGTCTTTAAAGGGATTTCCGTTTCTTCGTCGTAATCAAACAAAATTATCTTCTAGACCATTTCGTCCATATACTCTTTTCTCTCATCTTTTCTCTTGCTTTCACGCCCTGCCCTCAGAAGGGCTTTTTCATGGAGTCTGATAACGACATCTCCAACATACATATCGAGGACCATCGTCTAGTCATTGTATCTTTATTGATCGACGTTCACTTGTCACTTTATCCTTACTGACGTGGATGCAACTTGACAGTCTCCTTCTGGTTGTGGTTTGGTGGAAGTGGGTGCTCTCGAGCGGTTCGCGTCACCTAATCCGATCCATAGTTTTTTCTAAAGTCCTCTGCAGTGCTTTCGATTTCCGGATCCCTTGATGCAGAGTTCGTCGATGCTTTTTTCCCTGGAGTCAACCTTGCCGACCTTGCATGTTGGAACATCTTCTTTCGTTCTTGCACTTTCGGCGTTTGTGCCTTCTGTAGTTCGCTCAATCGGCCTTCGGGCCTTTGTAATCTGTCGAGTTCTCTTAATAAAGCACTTTGTTCTTATATCACATCATCGTTTGGTGTTTTACAATCAATCCAACGACCGTGAAGAATAACTCAACCAAAACGACAAAAATTCAGCCGTAATTTAAACATACGTCAGCCGTTAATAGTAACTCAACCAAATTTTAGAAGTAAATATGTCGTGAAGATTAACTAAGTCAGTATTAATCAAGCCAGTGTAAAACATAGTCAGCCATAATACAACGAGAAGTCAACCGTTAATAATAATATGGTTTCTTAAAATATTAAGTACGCAATCAAACTATAAGTCAGCCGTTAAAGAAAAGATATTCTATGTAAATCAGACTTCAGAAAAACATAAGTCGGCGGTTTAACACAAATTAGACTCCATACTAAAACAACCACGTTAAACTAGAACTTAGTCGTATAGAAAGTTGTTAATTGATGGTAAAGCAGCCGTGAAGCAACACACCAATATTTTACTTGATTGATGAGATAGTTTTGATTCAAAGGCTGAGTTTTCACCAAAATCATTTTCATTCAAATCCACACAAAATCGTTTTTCTCCCAGAACAATCAATCAAATGGATATTATGGTCCGGGCTTTAATTTTTTGTTTCTCTTTGTTTTCTCTCTCTTCCTCTTCGTCTCTAAAGGGATATGCGTTTCTTCACGTAAGCTCAAACAAAATCCTCATTCTGGAGCATTTCTTCCCTAGACTCTTTCTCTTGTCTTTTCTCGGGCCTTCTCGCCCTACTTTCAGAATGACTCTCTCATGGAGTCTGATGATGACATCTCAGACATACTGCTCGAGGACCATCGTCTTGTCATTATATCTTTACTGATTGACGATTGCTTGTCTTTGTATCCATATTGTTGGATGCAATTCAGAGCGATGTGATCGTCGGCCCGTGGATTGGTTGGCGTGGAGAGTCTGTCAGGGATCATAAATCGCGACCAATCCATGGGTTCTTCCTCCTGGGGACTTTGGCTTGCGTGAGTTCAAGAACAATACCCATCTTACAGGTATTTCTTGCCGAACAACTCAGCCGGAGAAACACCTGGACTAACTCCTAGAGAATCCTCTCTTTTTATGTTCGCGTGTTTTGGCGTTTGTGCCTTTTGTAGATCATTCGATCGGCCTTCGAGCCTTCGTAATCTGTCGACTTTTCTTAACGAAATATCATTTCTATCTCGACCATATTCAATCACAATCCAGCCGTAATTAAACATAACTCAACTATAATACAACTAGAAGTCACCAGTCGTCAGTAGTAACTTAATCCTAATACAACCAGAAGTCAGCCGGGAATGAAAATATTTTATCCATATTCTGTAAATTAAACAAAATTCAATCGTTAAAAAACATTATTCCCCCGTAGATCGTTTGGTCGTCGTTCGAGCCATAACTCAGCCATATTTCAATTATATATGCCAGTCGTAATTAAAACAAGGCCAGCCGGAGTTAAGAACACAAAATCAATTTTCTCGGAATATTAACACATTGACATCATACCCTGAATAATATCGACACTAATATTAAAATATTAACACATCGACCTTATACATCCTCTAAATAATGTATAATATTACAAGTTGAGATATCTTATCACGCAAGACTATGTTGTCCTCTTAGGCAGCTATGATGTCATAGCACGAGGGAAATGATGTCTTTTTATGTTACAGATGTAAGAGAACGGGTCTGCACTAAAATCGAGTAAACATGGAACGCGGTAATATACTAGAGTAAATTAGACCAAATCAGCAGTAGTGTCAACTTAAATCGGCCTTGTAAGACGAATTCTAATCCGTAAATCAAACATGAGACATTGTCTTTTCTCTCAATCCGTAAATTCATAACTCAGTCGAAATGAAACAAGTTCAGCTAGAATTATATCCGAACTAAGCAAAAAAACAGGATAACTCGGACGTCTAGAGTTAACTTAGAAAGCTAGTAAAAAATAAGTTAGCCAGTAAACAACACCAACAAAATACCCCATAAATCAGCGGAAATTAAGTATTAAGTCAACCAATGTAATCTATAACTCAGACGTTCAAGCAGAAATATTCAAATCATAAATGAGACCACAGTAAACCTAAACACTAAGATCTTCATTAACACATTAACATTGTACCGTAAATAATTAAGTAAATATTAAAATATTAACGCATTACATGTTGAGATGTTCTATCACGCAACTATGATGTCCTAAGAGGCAGCTATGATGTCATATCACGACAGAAACGATGTATATTTACGTTATCGATGTAAGAGAACAGGTCGGCACTAGAATCAAGTAAACATGGAACGCGATATTTTCGAATTTCATCTTGAACGGATGAGTGATCTTGTGTTTTATGTTCGTTTTAGACAGCTGAGATATGGGACATAGTTAAACCAGAATCAACCGTATTGAAGAGTTGTCAACCCGCAAGTCAGCCGTCTAGCAACACACCGTAACTTACTCAAAGGATGAGATAGTTTGATTTCAAGGCTGAGTTTTCAACCATAATCGTTTTCATTCTTAAATGATTTGCACACAAAATTGACCAATAACTCGGACTTTAGGAACAACACTCAGCCGTGATCAAACCATAACATAGTACAAACTAAAACAAGCCAGCCTTTTTATTACCATGAGTCAGCTTGTTAAGAAGATATTATTATTCATAACCCGTAAATATGGCGTTAAATAGAAGTCGACCGTTAAAGACGAGATTATACTCCGTAAATAATCCTTTGATATAAGCCAGCCATTTAGTAATTTTTAACTCCGTAAATCAGCCATTGCGATACCTCGTAAATCAGCAGTCTATGGTTAACTTAGCCATAATTAAATCATATTATTAACACATTAACATTATAAGACAAATTTTATTCAATAAAATTAAAAGTACATCAACCATTTATATTCAGCTGGGCATAGTTAAATCATAAGTCATTCGTGGAAGACAAGTAAGTCAACAACATGTTGTTCATTATTAAGTCAGAACTCATTTGTACCGGAGTAAACCTAAACACTACAGAATACTCCATCATTGTTTTCCCACAAAAAAGTATTATAGTATTTTCCCCCAATTATTGTTATCCCGCCAAAAACGCTTTTCCTCTAAAATTAGTAGTTGTATTAATATATTAAAATATTAAGTACGCATCTAAGATGTCCTATGATATCTTAGTACGCAGCTATATGTCTTATTTTGAGACAAATGTTGACTTATCACATTACCGAGGTAAAGTAAATCATATACAATGAGCTATATATAAATAATTAAGAGTGTGCTGACAAAAAAAAAATTAAAAAATAATTAAGAGTCGTGTGCCGCTTGAGCCTCCTAAACTTTGTCTTAAATCTGATCTTGTGTCGTTGATTTTAATCAATCCAACGAATAATATTGTGCCACACTTTAAGTTATTTGTCTCTTCCTCTATGTTTCAATATAAAGGTAGATGTGTTTCATCACGGTAGAGCGCAGCGAAATATTAATTCTGGAGCGTTTCTTCCCTATACCCTTTCTCTTGTATTTTCTCTGGCTTTATCGCACTACACTCAGAAGGGCGTTCTGATGGAGTCTGATATTTACATCTCCAACATACTCATCGAGGACCATCGTGTTGTCATTTTATCTTTACTGATTGACGGTACCTTTGGCCAAGATCCTTCGAAATGGTTATCTCGATGTCGAGTGACAGTTACTGGTGGTTGTGGTGACTCTTGAACCGAGACCAGTCCTCTGCAAGTGTAAACTCTCATTTGGACATGAGACGAAGATTGATTCAAGAACATTATCTATTCTTAAGTGTAGACTCTATTGGGAATGGAGAATGTTCTTGACTCGATCTCGTCTCATGCCAAATGTGAATGTACATTTGCTTTGGTGAATATGTTTCCTGAATTCTCTGGGAACCTTCGATGGCTGCATAGTTCTTCAATTCATCCCTATTTATGTTCGGGTAAGCAGATCATCTGCTTTTTGTGCTTCCGGAATCTTCCCCTATTTATGTTCCCGTTTTCTTTTGGCATTTGTGACTTTTGTAGAACGTTCTATCGGCCTTCGAGCCTATGTACTCTATCGACCCGTATTAATGAAAATTCTTTTCTATGTCTTTGTTTCAATACCCAACAAACCTTAATTCCATGGGACAGCAAGAGGAATCGATCTAGAGTAACTTGGTCATAATCAAACGAATCCATCTGTAATAAAAACACAACCTAGCCTTGAGTTTCCCATAAATCAGCCATAAAGAGTAACTCAGCCTGAATAGAGACGTTAAGCGGCCGTAATATAACCAGAATCCAGACGTTCAAGAAAGTATCGATATCCATAATCCGTAAATCATATCCGTAAATCAGCCGTATTATGATATTTATGTTAATGGTTGTATTACCCAGCCATTAAATCAAGTATTAAGTCAACCATTTTAAGCCAGCCACATTGAAACAGAACTCAGCCGTTTAAGCAGAACTCAATCGTAGGCTGAGATTGTTACAGTCCCAAAAGTCAAGGTTTTCACCCGTATAAGATGGTAAATCAGTCGTATTAAACTTAATTCTACCCGTGAATCAGGTATTACTGATTTATGAGTTAGATTGTTTTATTTATCTTTCGTCTGAGTTGGGAATTTTTTAGGATATTTAGATTACGATGTGTCTGTTCAGATTCCCTATTTGTAACTTGTGCTTTTCTTTGCTATAATCTATTGGTTAATCCTTAAGTACTAGGATCATCGTCTTGTACCGTGGATTATAGTCAATCCAACGGATAAGATTATTACAGTATTTAATTTATTTTTTATTTTCATCTTTGTCTTCTCTCTTCCACTTCGTCTTTAAAGAGAGATGTGTTTCATACGAACTCATTAATTCCAGAACTTTTTCATACCTAGACTCTTTCTATTGACTTTTCTCTGGCCTTCTCGCCCAAACTTTCAGAAGGACTTTGTCATGGAGTCTGATAACAACATCTCCACCATTCTGATCCGTTTTCTCAAGCATGTCGTCTTATCATTGTATCCATACTGAGGGACAATCACTTTTCATTGTATCCACATTGACGTGGATGCAATACAGATAGTGACCATTGGGTCGGGATTTTCGTCGAGGAGGCATCTTAACTTCAAACTTCATAACTTCATGACATGTTTCCTCCTCCCCTGGACTTCGAGCAACACCAATTATCTCCTCTTTATTTTCGCGTGTATTTGGCGTTAGTGCCTTTTGTAGATCGCGTGCTTTGGCGTTTGTGAGTTTTGTAGATCAGTAGATCGGCCTTTGAGCCTCTGTAATTTGTCGATTTTCCTTAATGAAATATCTTTTCTATTGTTCTTTTATCATTTAGAGCATCTGTAATCCGTCGGCTAAAATCCGAAATTTAGCCACAAAAAGAACAATTATCATATATTTGCCGTGACGAGTAACTTAACATTAATAAAAACATAAGGCAGTCATAACTATACATAACTCAACGTAACATAAAAACATATCCCAAGCGTTTAGAAGGCACTAGAACACTGAAGGCGTTCGAAAGGAATGTAATCTCGTACCCTGAGTATTTGAACCAGCCATAGGAGACAGTGAAGAGATAAGGAGTTTAGCCGTAGGTTTCGACATATTAGTTACGCTTATGAAACCATCGTTGCTGGAATCCATCGTTGAGATGACGAATGTGAGGAACAGTCTTGTTTTCGATCTAGACCTTATACAGGGAGGTCTAGATATGTCCAAGGATATTGTACTAGACTATGTTTCTGATTGTAGTTGTGACGAAGTCCACAACGGGAATTATATGGAAGATCTGTTTGAACGGAGGGCAGACGCAGTTGGACAGTATGACCCCCGTAATGCTCCGATGTGTCAGAAATATTTTTGGGTCCGTGAAACCAATACATTTTTTTTAACATGTAATTTATTCGCCTTAATCCAGCTCTAAACGGCTGAAATATCATAATGCAGCCGTAAATCTGCCTTATTATGTATTTTGTTCCTTCAAGTCTGTTGCGAAACAGTAGGAAATAACTCATTTGCAATTATGTATTCTACAAAACTGTGATTATCTATTACCATATGAGAGGTACCCTAGTAGTTTTCTTAAATATATTTGCATTCTACATTCTTCAAATTAAATCTTAATGTCTTCATATGTTTTTTAGCACATATGTCAATCAATTAAAGATGAAGTATCCAGACATTTTTGAAGCTCAAATTGATTGATAACAGACGAACTACAAACTCCAGTATTTATGTGCAAGTTGGAGAGCTAATATACTACGGTGTGTTGAAGGAGATATTGGAAGTGGAGTTTCGCGGAATAGTTAACTTAAAATGCATAATATTCATGTGTGATTGGTATGATCCTGAAGTTGGTCGAGATGTCTGAGATGACAAATTTGGTGTCACCGAAGTAAATTTATCACGGAAACTAAGAGAGTATGATCCTTTCATTCAAGTCGCAAAAGCTGACCAAGTATGCTACATTCCTTATCCAAGGATTAGCCGCAAACAAGATCCTTGGATAATGATTTCTCAAATCGATCTAAGAGGTAGAGTTCATGGAGTTTCAGAACATTTACAACAAAAATTATGTGAGGAATATAGATTTGTCGGTAAATCAATCGACGGATGAATCATATTTGACAAACCATGAACAAAGTGCGTCTGAAGAGATGTCAGATGAAGAAGTGTCCGAAGAAGAAACTGACGAATTTAACGATGATACATATTCAATTTCCTCTGAATATTCAACCTATTCAAATTAAAAACTCTTGTTCTAATATTTTATAATTTTATAGTTTTTTGTTTGTCAAATAATTTCATAATTTAAACTTCATAAGTTATGTAGCTTTATTTCGTTCAATTAGCTTGTATTATGTTGTATTGCTTCTTATAAAAATTTAATGAAAACGTATTTAATATTTTATGTAGTTAAAACCCACTTTTTTACTAGATCCAAAAGCCCAATTTTTTTTACTAAATCTAAAAACTCACTTCCTCATAGTTAACCTAGGTATTACTCACTTAGGGTAAAAAAAATTAGAGAGTTCTTTATGTGAATCAGTCGTCACCTCTAACACTTTTCTCACATGATTTTCTTCTCTGATTCCACCATCACCGGAGCTTCCTTCTCTCACCTTGTTGTAACCTTCCCTAAACTCAATTGAGCCCCATCTCCTCTAGAGACGCAGATCTAGAGTCAATCACACATGATGCGAATCTATCGACTTCTCCTTCACCACCGCCCCTTATACAACATTCCACACCATTTCCTACCGTTAAGCTGTTGCGAGCTAACTGGCAACTTCCTCCTAGGTGCCTCTTCCTACCCTCTTCTAGCAGCAACCGTCTCAATGCAGTCAGAGTCCCTTCACCACGCAATGTTTCTCTTTCTTTGACCATACAAGCTAAACGACAATGGCGCCGATGTCACACATCCGACTTCGACAACTCAAACTAGTGCTTCACACCTCTTCATAACCCGTCGAAGGTACCTCCTCGTCGGACTCACCACCGGTGTCAACTCGTCCCGACAACTTTTCTAAAAAACGCCACTACCACCACTCCACTTCTTCAACAATGCGTTCACCTTTGTCGGAGCCGCAACCGTATCAGTTAGCTCATATTCCACCATATATACCCCGTCAACGTTCTGTCACCATGAATCTACGACGTCATAAATGCCCACATTGCAAGCGCGCAACCAAGAACTCATGCCCTCCTCCTCCAACCACCGACCATAGGTATAACATATATTGTTAACATAAGAAAATTTTGATTTGTGTTTTGTTGTTTGCATATGTGGTGTGGAATTATTGTTGTTGTTACTGTTAGTTTCATGTTTTCTTAGATACATATCTTTTAGCTTTTAGATTGTGTTGTTGTTACTGTAAATATATAGCTTCCAAATATCTTATTGTTCTAGAGCCTATAGTTTGTGAGTCTTTTAACGTGTTTTCATATAATACTAAATTAGTTAAGTCTAAACTCACATGAACCATGCATAGTTTTTCTTGATTTGTTATGTTTTGTTAAACAATTAGATATAATGCCTATTATTTTGCTTAGTTAATACATCTGGTTTTCTGGTTTATTTTGATTATTTTTTAACCATATACAACTATTTTATATTGTAGATGATACCATCTCGTGAGTCTTTTGAGCATGAACTTGCTTCATATATGGCGACAAAAGATTCTTTCAATGCAAATTTCACACCTAACTTTTCTCAGTTAGATAGTTTAACGACTCAAAATGCATCACAATTCAAGCGATAACACCTCGACCAACTCACTCCTCTAATCCGAGTATGCAATGCTCAGAAGGTATTCTGCAGATAACAATCAATCAAAAGTTGTTAGCTCCAGGTCGCAATCTTCTTCGCCAAATTGATCCCCAACTCAAAGGCGGAGCCATATGGTAAGCATTTATTCAATTTTCTTTTAGTTAATGAACCATAGATAAGTATGTATATATTTTTTTGATTTTGCAGGTTTAAGCATGATCCTTTTAAAAAAATCACAAAAACTATTCTGAAAATGATGAAATCTTACCTTAAGAAACCGCATGCTACTTATTGTGGTATGCCTGTTGAGGAGAAAGAAGCTTGGTTTCAAGCATTTTTAGTAATATTATCTCTTATTTAGTCTAACATAATTATATTTAATTAAACTCTAACTTATGTCTTATTTTGCAGTAAGAGCTCTATTGGAACCCTATTCACACATTTGTTGTGCGTGAAGCTTTCGAGATTCAAGTGAGTGCGTCTTTCTCCAATACCGTACATGCGTGGAAAGACAAATGGAAGACATGCAAACGAAAACCAAGTAAAGGAAAACCAGAATGGCCTGATGATAACCTATAGAAATTTTACACTGAACTATGGAGAAAGGAAGATGTAGTAGCTACGGCGGCGCAAAACTCGCAAAATCAGAGAAATGAAAGGGGTGGTAATGGGATTGCAAAACATCACACCGGGTCCAAGACCTATGAAAGACTCCAAGGAGGAGGAGTTGCGTTTGGCCAGAGAAGAAATTGCAAAAATCAAGGGCAAAATCTTTTATTTGACCAATGTGACCAAAAATCTCCTTAATCGATTTTCAGAGTTTTTTCTCAACTATCCGAATCCCGACATAACTCACGGTTGAGTTTTTGGATGTTTTTCTAATCTACTGGTTATGTTTTAGACTACCTAACTTAGTATTTCTATTTAACCTTGTTTTATTATAAGGTATGTATTGCTTTAATTAAGATTAAAATCTATGTTATTTAATTTATTATTAATTTAATTATGTTTTAAAATGATTTCAATATTTATGTTATAATATTGTAAAATTGGTGTAAAACAACATGGTCACAAAGTAGTGGAAAATCTGTAGGAAACAATTCTAGAAATTTGTGGGTAAGTTGTTGAGTTTCATGATTAGTCCGAACTCCAAGAGGATTAAGAGAGTAAAAAGGGTAGGAAATTCGTGGGGAATACTTGGTGGGGGGGAAGTCATCAAAACATTTCGTGGGAAAACCGAAGATATTCTATAGATAAAAAATGGTCGAAATTTGATAGAACAATTGGTTAGAAAGTTGTAGTAATTTGTTCCCGTAGAAAATATCAATAGTAAATCCGTAGGAAAAATAGCGACCACTTTCCCACCAATACATCTATTTTTCCACAATATTTTTTGTGAGAAATATTTACGACTGTTTTTTCACCATTAAATATTTCCACAACTGATTTCTCACAATTTAATTTTCATTAAAATTCCGTTACGAACGTCTGATTCCCATCAATTTTTTTACCAAATGTCCGCGGTGGGATTGAGTATTTGCTTTTGCATGCTCGTAGGGTTTTATCTGTCCCCTCGTGGAATTTGTACTTTTATGGTTTATTCTCTTAATATAATTTAATGGTTGGAAAAAAAAAAAATGTCCGCGGTGGGAAATGGACATAATTTCTTGCATATAAAGTTTATTAGTTGTAACCACATGTATTACAAATGGCCCAATAACTATTGAATATATTTTGTCTTTCTTCCTCTTGTCAAATTACATATTTATTCTAAAACCTTAAAATGGGTCAAACCCTTTTTACTTAAATCTTAGCCAGATTGGTTTTAAGCCTTTTAAAAGTTGTATTGCCTTTTTGTTGGCATTAGAACATCTCCATTAGTGAATTATTAAAATAGGGTTCTTGAGAATTTTATATTCAAATTTAATAAAAAAAAATTATTTTAAAATCCCTAAATAAAAAATTATAAAAAGCTTCTTCTTAATATAGAGTTCTTAAATAAAAAATAATTAAACATTAATATAAAAACAATACAAATATTAAACACATTAATCAACATTAATATTAAATATATGAGATAAAAACATATATAAAAACATATTAACTTGTGATATTAATTTCTTCCAAATTTTTGCCATATATGCTCGACTACGTCCGTTTTAAATCTAAATATTTAAATTATTTTAATCTAATTTTTTGATTACATATATTTACAATTTTACCCTTAATGAAAATTACATATATTTTCAGTTTTATCCTTACTAAATATTTTTATTTTTTTCTTTAATTTTTTTTTCAATGACATATCATGTAATGTTTTAATGATTTAAAAGTTATATTCTTAAAAGTGATTCTAAAATAAAACTATAAAAATTTATAGTTATATACTATATTTTAGCAACTATAAAACAAACAAGAAAATACTAGTAATTTGAATGTTCATTCGAAGTTGATACCTATAAATTTAGATTAATTTAGATTTAATATTTTTTTTAGGTATAAATTTGAACCGGCTGGCCTTAGATCTATACAAAAATCAACATAACAATTGCTACACTATGTATTACTATTTCTATTTCATTTTTTATATTCAAATATAATTTGAATAAAAAGTGACGTGCGTATAATGTAATGTGTGTATTATTTCTATTTCATTTTTATGTAATATTCAAATATAATTTCATCTTTGGTCATGAGTATATATGTTGCTTTCCAATAATATTAGGACATGTGTACTTAAGAACCGGTTCTATAAATTCTTAAATTAGAATTAGTTCTAAACTTTTTTTTTTTTTTTTTAAATTCAAAAAATGAAAAAAAAAACCCTAAATAAACTGTAATGGAGATGGTTTTAGAGCATTGTTTAAACTCTCTATTTTATTGGGTTGTGTTCTTTTCTTAATTTCTTGTATGTTAAGTGACTTAAGTCTTATATAGCTAGGTTTTATCTTTCTTTTTTTCTTTTGCCCTGGACTGGATCTATACAATAACTTTGTAAATCCTATTCAATTCTAGAGTTATATACCGATATATATACATAATTAACCTCATGGTTGACGTGGAACATACATTTAAATCAGTTGCTTTAAATAAAAGCAAATACTTGTTTGGAGTTTGAACTTTGAACGACTTGATTTAATTTGCTGTGTTTATTTGTTTAAAGTTAAAATTAATTATGCGTCGATGGATGGAACATGCTTAAAGAGAAGAAAGAAAAAGTGATGTAGACTTATTTTCATTTTCTAGTGTTTTATTTTGATTCACATAATACTTTTTCTTTTAATCACGGAGCCTGATACAAATTCTAGCTTGTGGTGGCGAATATTCACATAATACTCTTATTTGTCCAGTTTCTAATGTTTTGTAATACTCATAATATACTTATTTTTCCAATTTCAAGTGTTTTGTTTGTCAAATCAAGTTTTTTTCTTAGTTGATATCTCCTCTTCACCTACCACTCTACTCTCCATCTTACTTTTTGTACATTTACGTCCCTCAGATTCCAAAAAATTGCAATGAATTAAGGAGAACTGAAAAGAAAATTTTACAATCTAAGCAAAGAAAGATATGATACAAGTATCACATAAGGATATATATTCGAAATTCACTTTTGTCAAAAATCTTCATTCACTATACAACAATACCTTTTCGAGTCTCAACACCCAAATACAAAATTCAAGTTGTAACTAGATTTTGACCCGCGCTTTTGCGCGGTTTATTTTTATTTTGTTACTAATATT